>MU261862.1:12500-17500 GCA_020310875.1 Ceratopteris richardii | reverse complement strand
ATATGTATATGTATATGTATATGTATATGTATATGTATATGTATATCTTGATGCATATGTATATATATATCTACATGTATATGCATATGTATATGTGTATGTATATTTATATTTATGTGTGTATGTATATGTATATGTATATGTATATGGATATGTATATGTATATGTATATGTATATGTATATGTATATGCGCATGTGTATGTATATGTATATTTATATGTATGTGTTAGAATTTTAGCAATCTCAAGTGTGGGAACTCATGCTAAGTTGAAGTGCCACATCACTCACACTATTTGGTAGGATATAAAACCACGTTTCCACGAGTTTTCTCAGCCCTTTACGCACCTATTTGATGGAGAAAGGTCGCGATCATTTCGAGGGCATTTTTGAATTCAAATTTACAACCACCTTTTTGAGCATTATATAAGCAAAGATGTGCAACAAAATTTTGGACATCCTCGTATACCATTTGAGCACTTGTAGGCTCTCATTAGGAGTGTTTACTCCAGGTCTAACCTAGCCCCTAGCTATGCAAGTCCCTTTCTTGCTGGAGTTTTCTCATAGGAAGTGATATTTGATCATCCATATCTCTTTGTGTAGCAGTTCAATTCATTTGCAAGATAGCTTATTTTGTTCCTATGATTTTAAGTTGTCTTTTGTTTGTAATCTTAGTATCAAGTGTTCATTAACCTTGAGTATATTGAGTTTGAAATCTCTTTGGTATGATCTCTGCATATTCCGAAATATATATGTGTTGGAAGGTACACATAGGTGCAAGCTACCAGTTTGGGGAGATTTTGGTCTATCTAGTGCAAGGATTTTAGCATAGCTCACATTCTCCAAATTGAGTGATCTATGGCTTTTTGGAAAGCTTGAGAGCATACTTTTACTGTGCAAAATTTCATAGGTTGAGTCTTCAGGTCCAAAGAGCAAGATAATTTTTGGTGGATTGTGGTAGTGAACTGTTTGGTCCTAGGAAGGGCCTATCATTCTTCTGCTACAACTAGGAGTGGATATACTCCATCAATGGTATCAGAGATCATCATTGAGCATTGAAGACATCAAGAGGAGGCCTTCAAGTTGCTTGAGAGCCAAGGATTGAAGTAAAGACCAGCAAGATTTTAAGAAGGATTTGAAGCAAGTGGGAGCTTCTATCATTGTCAAAAGTTCACAAAAAGTGGAGACTCCTGCGGCAAGGTAACATATCATTCTTTCTCACATCTATCATAATCCAAGGAGGGATTAGGAGCCACATATAGTCTCATACACAATGGGAGACTATAATACTCAGATTGCGAAGCTTGAAAAAAGAAATTACCAACCTTGGAAGTTTAGAATCTCTAACTTCGTCATGGGAAAGGGTCTTTGGGGATTGGTTAGTGGTACTGCGGTGAAGCCGTACATAGATCCACATATACCTACTGAGAATCAAAGGAGAGCCATTAGAGAATGGGAAGAAAGGGATAGGAGAGTGATCTTGATTATTTCTCAACACATAAGCAACTCCATGATAGGTCATATCCAAGACCTAGATACGTCTAAGAAGGTTTGGGAGTGTTTAGAAAGGTTGTACTCTACCCCTACAAAGGCTAGAAAAATTCAGCTTAAGAATGAACTTAACAACATTAGGAAGTCATCAAATGAGAGCATTAATGACTTCATACTCAAAGTAAAAGAGATCTCAGATGCACTTGGTTCAATAGGTTGCTTTGTAGATGATGATGACCTATTTTCCCACACACTTAATGGGCTTAGAGAAGATGATAAATGGACGGCATTCACAACCTCTTTGTATGTAAGGGATTCATTACTAGATTTGTATGTAAGGAATGGCTATGAGTTGATAGCCAAAGGAAAGAAGGAAGGAAGGATGTTCACTCTTGACATTGGCAAAGGACAAAGCAACAAGGCAATGTTCATCACCTATGGCGACAAGAAGATTGGAGATTGGGATTTGTGGCATAAAAGGTGTGGTCACATCAACATTCAAAGGTTGAAAGACATGGAGAAGAGGCAATTGGTAAGAGGTGTTATCAGGATCTTGCTCACGCGCATACAAAGATTACGGACGCAGAAAAAACACACAGAAAATAGAGGCAACAAGAGACGAGACCGAACGCAAGATTGGGTGCACTCTCCCCCCATGCACTCTGTTTCGACAGTCCACAGAGTGCATGTATTTATAGGACTTTTGATTACGTCGAAAATAGTGGTTACATGAGGGCGGCTTCAAAAAGTAGGTGTGAAACTAAAAGTTAGTAACTTTTACAGAAAGCCATTACTTTGAATAACAGAAACTGCTGTCTACAACGACCCTTATTCTAACCATTACTTTTCTAACAATAGAACCTTCTACGCAGGTTTATTTACAAGCTAAATAATAATTATTCAGATTGTTGATGTCCGCCCTTTCACGCCTTGCACGCTCCTCACAAACCTTTAGCTGCTATAACAGAAACATCAAGAACATATTAATACATTAATAATATAACACTTTAACAATACATTGTTCAATAATATACAACATGCCTCCCAGTTGACAAGCAACTGACCTCAGTTGATAAAATAAATTAACACTCTAACAATAACAATGCATTGTTCAACATATTCCATGTGACAATCCAACAATGCATTGGCTATTTTATATTTCAATCCAACAATGCATTGGCTATTTTATATTTCAATCCAACAATGCATTTGCTATTCTATATTTCAATCCAACAATGCATTGGCCAACATCTTCCATAATACATTAATAATTTAACACTCCAACAATTACTTGTTCAACATATTCCATAATTCATAACATGCCCCTCAGTTGAAAAGACAACTGACCTCAGTTGATAAAATAATAAACATGGATAGCAAGTCACATGTTTCATCACTGAACGAAAAAAAAAAAACATAGCCATGTTCCATGTAAAAACACATGCATGGAAATGTTCATGGAGGTGTTAAGTTATTAAAAGTATCTTTGAGATGCGGACATAGTCTTTCTAATGAATTTGGGCAAGCAAAACTTGAATATGCTCCTATGGACTAAATTCAATATGTAAATGCATCACAATTATCAAACATGTAGGGTAAACTTTAAAGGTAGAAATGAATCCTTAAACTCTTCTTGAAAAGCCTTCCAGGTGCGTGGACAATCTGCACTATGACAAAGATCACTCCACCATTATTGCGCTCTTCCTACCAAATAATTAGTGGCAAACTCGATTTTCTTATTTTCTGAATATAACTCATCGGAAAAAAAATCGTTGAATAGGGATAGCCATGATAAGACAAAGCGGCCATATTTTCGTCCGTCGAATTGAAGCATAGCATAACGTCCTTGTATGGCTTGTTGAAGTGCTTGAAGTTCTTGGTTCATAATCTCTAACTCTTGCTCGAATGAAACTCCAGGTAAAGGTGAATTACAGAAATCTTCCATGGTGCTCTTGGACCCTTGCTCTCAACCTTGGTGTATTGAACCTTCTTGTTTGCAATCTTGGTGTCTCGATCGCGTGTTCTCAACCTTGCTTGGTATCTTGAATACTCAATCAAGTTCCACCCAAGTATTTTGAAGGAATTCACACTTCCAACATAGCTCATTGGAAAGTTCGTTCCGAGAGCTTTCCAACGGTATATTACACGCCTCAATCCGACCTACGGATTGAGAGATACACTTGATTCTTTCTTGGGTCCAATCTTGAAACCGACGCGCACGCCTTCCACAAGTAATAAAGAGAGAGAACTTGAGTACAACTCCAAGAGATGGTGGAGTGGTCAAGTTACTTCCCTTGAAAGTAGGAGGTTGTGGGTTCAAATCCTCCTACCTTAGGGACTCTAAACCTCTCTATTGCCACTCAAAAAATTAAAATTGCCTCGCGCGTAGCCAACGGTCGCCAATAGAGCCTTGGGTGCCAATGTTGCCAATGTATTGCCTAAGTTATTGCCTAAGTTCTTTAACAAAGAGGTTTACCACATTTTTGCATTACAAATGTTGCATGAGATGTGTGAAGCTTGTCAACTAGGCAAGTCTACTAGGCAGCCCTTCAAGAAGAGTGGATATGTAGCACATGGTGTGTTAGACCTTGTGCACACAGATGTGTGGGGCCCAACCAAAGAGCCTTCTCTTGCAGGTAATATGTACTTTGTAACCTTCATAGATGACTACTCAAGAAGAGTATGGTTGTATTCTATAAAGTAAAAATCAGATGTGTTTGATGTATTCAAAAGATTCAAGGCACAAGTTGAAAAGGAGACGGGTTGCTACATTAAAACCCTAAGGTCCGATGGAGGGGGAGAATACTTCTCCCATGATTTTTGTGATTTCTTGCAAGATCAAGGTATCAAGCGGCAAATCACTTCCAGGTATACTCCCCAACAAAACGGGGTGGCAGAGAGGAAGAATAGGTATATTGTAGAAATTGCTAGGAGTATGTTAAATGAAATGAATGTGCCTTTAACATATTGGGCAGATATTGTATCTACTATTGTGTACTTGATGAATAGGTGTACCACATCATGGGTACATGACATGACACCTGAGGAGGTATGGAGTGGAAGGAAACCAGACCTTTCACACATTAGAATCTTTGGTTGTGTATGTTATACACATGTGCCACAAGAGCTAAGAGGTAAGATGGATGCAAAGGCTAAAAGATCTATGTTTATTGGTTATGCTATGGAGTCAAAAGGTTATAGGTGCTACAATCCTAATACTAATGAGTTAAAGGTATCTAGAGATTTAGTGTTCAATGAACTCAAACCATGGTATACTTCCAAAGTTCCATTGCAGGATGAAGATATTGAAGAGGCAGAGAGAAGATATGAAGCTAGGTTTCAAGATAGCTTGGAAATCACTAGTCCAAGCATACAAAGGAGTTCAAGCATGGATTCAGCCCATCAATCAGTGAATAAAGGAAAGGCAAGATCGGTAGAGCTTGATGAAGATGGACATGAAGTTGAAGACTTTGAAGAACCTATGTTAGAAGGGGGAGCTATATCAAAAGCA
>MU261862.1:5000-7500 GCA_020310875.1 Ceratopteris richardii | reverse complement strand
ATGGTTTGAGAGATGATGAGAAGTGGAAACCCTTTACCACTTCAGTTTATGTAAGGGATAATCTTCCCGATTTTGAGCAATTGGTTGCTCTCATGGTCACCGAAGAAATGAACATAGGTGGAAGTTCAACTAAAAGCAAAGATGCACAAGTTTTCTATGCAGGTAATCAAAGGGGCAAAGGAAGACAAGGACAAGGAAGGGGCAAAGGAAGGTTTGGAGGAAGGCAAGGCCACTCAAGAAATCAAGGACATGACCAAGGCACCTCATCACAAAGAGGGAGAGGAAGATCAAGAGGAAGAGGAGGACGACATCAACAAAACAGGAATCAAGATGGCGAAGGATGTTACATATGTGGCAAGTTTGGCCACTATGCTAGAGATTGCTACCAAGGAGGAAACCAAAGGAACTATAATCAAGGTTCTTCATACAAAGGCCAAGGTAATTATGCTTCTACAAGTTCAGAAAATGACAATCTCTTGATGATGCACATGAATGGGAATTCAAGCAAAGTAGATAACACTTGGTATATTGATAGTGGATGTAGCAACCATATGAGTTGCAATGCTTCTTGGTTTACTAATCTACATGTTCCCAAAGGTAAAGGACATGTAGAAACAGGTGATGATACAGCCCATGAGATCTCCCATGTTGGAGATGTAGCTTTGGATGACAAGGAGGAAGGAAGATGTCTCAAGGATGTCTTGCATGTACCTACCATCACAAAGAACTTGGTGTCCGTTGGGCAAATGGTTGAAAGAGGCTATCAAGTAAGGTTCAACAAAGGTGGATGCTTTGTGGAGAACCCTAAGCAAGGTTACAAGGTCATAGCAAGAGGAAAGAAGCAAGGGAGACTCTTCACTTTGGAGGTAAATTCTCATTCTACTCAACATGTCTACTTCACATATGGAAACAAGAGGATTTCGGAGTTGGACTTGTGGCACAAGAGGATAGGTCACATCAACATACAAAGAATGAAGGAAATGCAATTCAAGAGGCTGGTTGAAGGTCTTCCCAACTTCCAAGGACAAGGTATGAAGCATTTATGTGAATCTTGTCAACTAGGGAAGCAAGCGAGACTTCCATTCAAGAAGAGTGGCTACATAAGCCAACATCCATTGGAGTTGATACATACAGATGTGTGGGGGCCAACGAAAGAGCAATCCATTGGAGGTAACAAGTACTTTGTCACTTTTATAGATGATTGCACAAGGATGGTTTGGGTTTATTTCATCAAAAACAAATCAGATGTGTTTACATGTTTCAAAGCATTCAAGGCAATGGTAGAGAAGGAAACAGGTACATATATCAAGAAGCTAAGGTCCGATGGAGGGGGAGAATATTTCTCAAATGAGTTTTCTGATTTTTTAATGGATCAAGGCATCAAGAGGCAAGTAACATGCAGGTACACACCCCAACAAAATGGAGTAGCAGAGAGAAAGAATAGATACATTGCCGAGATCGCTAGAGCAATGCTTAATGAGATGAATGTACCTAACATGTTTTGGAGTGATGCAGCAAATACCGCCGTGTATCTAATGAATAGGGCTCCTACCTCAGGGATCCATGGCTTGACACCATATCAAGCCTATTATGGTAAGAAACCTGATCTTTCCCACTTGAAGATATTTGGATGTACTTGTTATGTACATGTGCCAAGTGAATTGAGGCACAAGCTACAACCAAAGGCAGAAAAGTGTGTGTTTCTAGGATATTCAAATGATCATAAAGGTTACAGGTGCTTCAACCCAAATACAAAGGACTTGAGGATATCAAGGGATGTAGCATTTGATGAGCTACTCCCTTGGTATAAGAAGTATGATTGTATGCAGGACTATGAAGAAGAAAAGCATGGACATGATGAAGAACAAATCGACCTAGAGCTAAGCGGCCCAAGGTGTTCCATCAATGAAGATAGTTCAAGCATGAACTCACCATGGAGGGGGAGATCTTCATCAAGCTATGAAGCACAATCAATCAACAAAGGCAAAGCAACATTGGTGGAGTTGGATGAAGAAGGTAATGAAGTTGAAGATGATGAAGGACACATGATGGAGAAAGAAGCCACGTCAAAGAAAGAGATCAAGTTCCCAAGGCAAAGGAGGTTTATTCCTCCAAAAGGTGAAGAAAGGAAGTCTTCTAGAGTTAAGTATCCAACTCAAAGGTTTACTTATGATTCATACATGGCAACACATTATGCATATATGAACAAAGTAGTAGAAGATCATGAGCCCGATTGCTATGAAGATGCAAGCAGGTACACCGAATGGAAAGAGGCAATGCAAGAAGAGATCGACGCACTTGAGGAAAATCAAACATGGACTCTAGTGCCCAAGAAGGAGAACATGAAGGTAATAGGTAATAAGTGGGTGTATAAAGTAAAGAGGAATTCAGATGGATCTATTTCTAGGTTCAAAGCAAGATTGGTGGCCAAGGGTTTTGCACAAACCTATGGAGTGGACTTTGAAGAGACATTCAGCCCCGTGGCAAAGATGAGCACCAT
>MU261861.1:77500-82500 GCA_020310875.1 Ceratopteris richardii | reverse complement strand
CACTTAATTCACTCAGCCTGATTACAATTGGAAGCTGAAACTTTGCACAGAGGTCAAGCAACTCTCAACTTAGACTTGTACAAAAGCATTCCACAATTGATCTACTGTAGAAGGAGAACACGCAGAAACATCGGGCGCAAAATTTTTCATTTACTCAGAGAAAAAACAACTGAGTGATGAGAGCAAACTCAAAAACACTTTCCTCTATCTCTTGACTTCTATCTCCCTCATTCTTGACATCTGACTATTGTCACATATGCTCTCATACATGCCCCGACTTTTCTCAAGGTATTTATAGATAATTTGTACATAATTCTTACTGAACAAAAGATCTAAGTCATCTATGACTATGCTAATGTACATATGTGTACACTTCTCTTGTCATCTGATTGTAATCTTCTTCCACACTTTAGGAATTAATTCTTCCTTCATCATTTGATCTTCCAAGCCTTCAATTGGTGATTGGTCTGCACCAACAGCTCCCCCTCAATCATCAATTGAGGTCTTCTCTGTCTTCTTGATACTTGCCATGTCTTTGAACCTTTGTAACTTAGGTCCATCCAGACTCTTTGTCATCATATCTGCCACTTGTTCTTTTGTTGGAGTATACATTACTTCAATCTCTTTATCTAGTACCTTTTCCCTCAAGAAATGATACTGAATCTCTATATGCTTAGTCCTGGCATGAAAAACAGGGTTAGCTGCCAAATACAAAGAACTCATATTGTCTCCAAAAATTATTGGAGTACTATGATCAAACTCAAAACTCTTCATCAAGGTCTTCAACCATATCACTTCTTTTGCAGCTTCTACCATTCCCTTATACTCAGCTTCTGTGGATGATAAAGCAACTGTGTGTTGCTTCTTTGAACACCAAGACACTAACTTGTCTCCAACATAACATAGATATCCATGAGTAGACCTTCTATCATCTGAGTCACCTGCCCAATCTGCATCACTAAACACTTTGATTCTTGTGTCAGAAGTGAAACCATAATACAAACCTTCACTTAGGGTTCCTTTGATATATCTGAGTACCCTTTGGGCTGCAATCCAATGAGTCTTCTTTGGACAATGCATGAATTGTGACAACACACCTACTGCATATGATAGATGTGGCCTTGTCAAGGTAGCATAGATTAGACTACCTACCAAACTCTGATATTTCTTCATGTCATTGAACTCTTCACCTCCATACCTGCTTAATTTATGATTTACCTCCAATGGTGTAGTTGAGGTCCTGCTATCTTCCATGTTAAACTTGACTAGAAGATTCTTCAAGTATCTCTCTTGTGAAACATATACTCCATGTTGAGTATACACAATCTGCATTCCTAAAAAATAAGATAAGTTTCCCAAGTCACTTATCTTAAACTCCTTCTCTATTTGCTTCTTGAGTTCATTGATTCCTTGAGCATCTGTTCCTGTAACAATAATATCATCAACATAAATGCACATGTAAATGTATCCATTTTCACTTGCCTTCACTAGCAAGCTACTATCTGCCTTTGATGCTTGAAAACCACATTCATTCAAGAATTTGACCAATCTGTAATTCCAAGCTCTTGGGGCTTGCTTCAACCCATATAAAGCTCTCTTGAGCTTACACACATAATCTGATCCAATTGACTCCATGAAGCCTTCTGGTTGCTCCATATATACTTCATCTGCAATGTATCCATTAAGAAATGCATTCTTCACATCCAATTGTGATAATTTCCATCCTTTGCAAGCAGCAATAGCAATCAATGTCCTAATTGTAGACATCTTAGCAACAGGACTAAAGGTTTCATCATAATCTATCCCATAAGTTTGGGCATAACCTTTGACCACAAGTCTAGCTTTATATCTAGACACCTTACCATCTGCAAACCTCTTTGTTTTATATACCCACTTGCATCCAATGACTTTCTGATTCTTTGGTCTTGGTACTAATTCCCAAGTTTCATTTTCAAGTAGAGCATCATACTCTTCTTGCATTGCCTTCTCCCAATTCTGTTTACCTTTGGCTTCTTCATAAGTAGTTGGATCTTCTTCTGTTTTCACCATGTAGGCATAATCTTTTGTTGTTAGGAAAGATGTATCATAACTATACCTTATAGGCTCTTTCCTTTCTCTTGTAGATCTTCTGATTTCTGCACTTCTTGAAGTTTCAGCCTCATTTGATTCTGGATCAAATCTTGGCCCTTCTTCTACATGATCCTGCACTCTACATCTAGAGTCAACTTCATCAACAATTTCTTCACATACTTTTACCTTTGCCTTTCCTTTCCTTTGAATTTCTTCAACACCTGTATACTCATTTGGTGATCCTGTATACCATATGTTTTGCTCATCAAATGTTACATCTTTAGTAACAAGAAATTGCTTTGTGGATGGACTCCACAACCTATAACCCATCTGTCTATCATCATATCCAATAAAAACATACTTCTCTGCTTTTGGTTCTAGCTTATGTCTTAATTGTGAAGGAACATAAGCATATGCAATACATCCAAATACTTTACAATGATCAAGACTAGGCTTCTTACCCCACCATGCTTCATAAGGGGTTCCTCCATCCAAAGCTTTGCAAGGCAACCTATTCACAAGGTATGTTGCAGTATTAATGGCCTCTGCCCATAAATAATTTGGACAATTCTTTTCCTTCATCATGGCTCTTGCAAATTCTACAAGAGTCCTATTCCTCCTTTCTGCTACTCCATTCTGTTGAGGGGAGTACCTGCAAGTTACTTCTCTTTTGATACCTGCATTCCACAAATAATCATCAAACTCTTTTGAGAAATACTCTCCCCCTCCATCTGATCTTAACCTCTTTAGCTTTTGTCCTGTGATCCTTTCTGCATAAGCATGAAAGTGTTTGAATGTCTTGAAGACTTCTGATTTGTCCTTGATTACATACAAAGTAATCCACCTGGTTGCATCATCAACAAACAACACATAATATCTGGATCCATTTATGCTATAGTCCCTTGAGGGACCCCATACATCTGTATGAACCAATTCAAGCATGTTTGAATACTTGTACCCTGATTTGTTATAAGAACTTTTATGTGCTTTACCTAATTGACAAGCTTCACACTTGTACACCATATGTTGCCCTTCAATGTTTGGCAATCCAAGCACCACCTGATTCTTTGACATCTCCTTTATAGCTCTCTCATTGAAATGACCTAGCCTTTTATGCCATAGGTCTAATTCAGACATCTTTTGACCTCCATAGGTAAACAATGCATGTCCCACATTACCTTGGACTTTGAGAGTAAACAATCTTCCTTCCTTTTTACCTACAATTATGTTTCTATATCCCTGATTTGGATCTTGTACATAGACACCATCATTTGTAAATCTTACCTCATATCCTTTCTCCACAATTTGCCCTACACTTATCAGATTTTTAGGAATAGTTGGAACATAAAGTACCTTGCTCAGAAGTGTACTTCCACTCTTTGTCTTAACTGATCCAATGCTCTCCACTTTATGTTTGGTATTGTCACCTGTTTGAACTGTATGTCCATTCACCCTTGCTTCCATATCAGTCATCAAGGATAGATTCCCACTCAGATGGTTGCTGCACCCTGAGTCAATATAGAACACTCTTTGATCTTCTCCCATTGATTCATGAGTTGCATTCAGGATAAGAGTCATGTCATCCTTCTGATCTGATGCATAATTGTAATAATTATTGTTGTAGGACTGAGATTGGAAGTTTCTTCCACCTCCTCTACCATATGATGTCCTACCACCTCTTCCTCTGAAATTGCCTCTTTGGTTTCTGCCTCCTCTACCTCTTTGACTATAATTCTGATTGTTGTATCCTCCACTTTGATTATTATACCAACAATCATTTGCCAAATGATTTGTTCTGCCACAAATCCAACAAGCTTTAGCATTATCTTTGTTCTTACCTCCTCTTCCTTTACCTCTGAAATTTGTCTTCCCTTTTGTAAAGTTGGCTTGATTTGAATTCCCTTCATCATCATTTGATTGCTTTCCCTTGCCATTCTTTTTCTTGTCTTTGGAGTACATAGCTTGACTTGTACTTCTATCATTGTCTCCTTTAAGATCCTGCTCAAAGGTTAGCATGTGTCCTAGCAATTGATTAAGATCAGGAGTAAAGTGATCAAGTGACAATTCTATGGACAAGATAAAAGGCTTCCACTTCTCATCACCTCTTAGACCTGTAAGTATTTGTCTTACCAACTTTTCTTCTTCAATATCTTCATCCACTGCTCCCAAGCTATCTGCAATATCTTTCATCCTTGCCACATAATCTGAAATTGATTGTGAGCTCTTCTTCTTGAAGGTTGTGAACTCAGCCCATAGTGAGGACTTCCTTGACTTAGTTGTATTTTGGAAATGCTCTTCCAAAGCATTCCAAACATCTGTGGCACTTTCTAAACCTCTGATGTGAGGTAGAAGGTAATCATTTACAGCCATGTAGATGATACTCCTTGCTTGAGCATCCTTTCTCATCCAAGTCTTCAACATTGCAAGTTCTTCCCTAGTAGGAATACTTGGATCTGCAAACTCTGGTTTTTCTTCATCTCCTGTAATAAATGATATAAGATCTTTGCTCATGAGGTGTGCTTCCATCCTCATGGACCATGCTGGATAATTCTCCCTATCTAGCTTATCAATCTGCAAGCTTTCTCCCATCTTGTATCCACCTGTGTATTGAAACTTCAAGCTTTACAAACAATGTATGTACCTTTACTTCGAATTGAACTCCTTTTGCCTTTCTTGATGTCAATTTGTCTTCTCCTCGAGCTTTGACTCCAAGCTTTCACTTCTTAGTCCTTCAAGTGTTGAATCTCTTGAATCTGCAGCAGTCGGGATCCTTCTTCCTTCAAATTGATGTCTCCTGCTCTGATACCACTGATGGAGAGTGTTAATCTCCAAAAGAATAACCTATTCTTGTGATTAGAGCACCTCTATACCAAGAATAAGTCAAAAACTTTCCACTCTTTAGAGGATCAACTTCTAATTATCAAAAGATG
>MU261861.1:20000-67500 GCA_020310875.1 Ceratopteris richardii | reverse complement strand
AGTCCATGTCGATATCCATATGATTCTTCACTTCACGTCAGAGGACAACCCATTGCCAACTCCTATAATAAATATGCAAAACGTTAGATGAACATACATAATGTGCTTAACACAAACAACTTCAATAATTAACATGATACTTACAAATTGGTAGCACATACTGTCATATCCGCCGCTACCTAAATGCAACGTTCCAACCGTATCTAAACGTGTGGCCGCCGCATCTCTCTGTTGACGATATCGATCAGGAGTATGTTGCTGCTCATCCTGAATCGATTTCCATTCTTCGGCATCTAGCCATACAGGCTTCGGTAAGCCTGCTCTAAAAGCATCGCAAGCTTCCGATCGTCGATAAGACATTACCTCGCGTGCCGTATGTTGAATTCATTCAAAACTTACAATAGGATTCCCAGGTGCTGGTCGGTACTCTTCATATATGCATTGTGTGATATGATTATTAGAGTCCATATCATGTTTGGTCCATTTTAACATTACTGAATGACTGAATTCGATGGAGCAGAGTTGTCGAATGCGTTGACGCATTGACTTTCCCACCGCATCCATAACTAGAGCTCTAGTATGGATATGATATATCTTTGATTCGTTATGATCATGCGCACCCCAAGGTGTACGTGGAGATCCCATCTGATGCAATGTGAAGATCTCATCTCATCCAATGTATATATATGCATGCTTGTATGCATATACATTCATGTATGCATATGCATGCTTGTATGCATATGCATGCTTGTATGCATATGCATGCTTGTATGCATATGCATGCTTGTATGCATATGCCTGCTTGTATGCATATGCATGCATGTATACATATGCATGCTTGTATGCATATGCATTCATGTATTCATATGCATTGATGTATGCATATGCATTCATGTATGCATTCATGCATGTATGCATATGCATGCTTGTATGCATATGCATTCATGTATGCATATGCATGCTTGTATGCATATGCATTCATGTATGCATATGCATGCTTGTATGCATATGCATGCTTGTATGCATATGCATGTATGCATATGTATATGCATTCATGTATGCATATGCATATGCATTCATGTATGCATATGTATATGCATTCATGTATGCATATGCATATGCATTCATGTATGCATTCATGCATGTAAACATGCATATGCATGCTTGTATGCATATCCATGCATGTATGCATGTGCATGTGTGTACGCATATGCATTCATGTTTACCATTGCATGCATGTATGCATATGCATGCATGTCTGCATATGCATGCATGTATGCATATACATTCATGTATGCATATGCATGCTTGTAAGCATATGCATGAATGTATGCATATGCATGAATGTATGCATATGCATGCATGTATGCATATGCATTCATGTATGCATATGCATTCATGTATGCATTCATGCATGTATGCATATGCATGCTTGTATGCATATGCATTCATGTATGCATGTGCATATGCATTCATTTTTACCATTGCATGCATGTATGCATATGCATGCATGAATGCATATGCATGCATGAATGCATATGCATGCATGTATGCATATGCATGCATGTATGCATATGCATGCATGTATGCATATGCATTCATGTATGCATTCATGCATGTATGCATATGCATGCTTGTATGCATATGCATTCATGTATGCCTATGCATGTATGCATATGCATGCTTGTATGTATATGCATTGATGTATGCATATGCATTGATGTATGCATATGCATTGATGTATGCATATGCATTGATGTATGCATATGCATTGATGTATGCATATGCATGCATGTATGCATATGCATGCATATATGCATATGCATGCATGTATGCATATGCATGCATGTATGCATATGCATGCTTGTATGTATATACATTCATGTATGCATATGCATGCTTGGATGCATATGCATTCATGTATGCATTCATGTATGCATATGTATGTATGCATATGCATTCTTGTATGCATATGCATTCTTGTATGCATATGCATTCATGTATGCATATGCATATGCATTCATGCATGTATGCATATGCATGCTTGTATGCATATGCATGCATGTATGCATATGCATGCATGTATGCATATGCATGCTTGTATGCATATGCATGCTTGTATGCATATGCATGCTTGTATGCATATGCATTCATGTATGCATATGCATACATGCATTCTTGTATGCATACATGCATTCTTGTATGCATATGCATTCATGTATGCATATGCATGCATGTATGCATGTGCATGTGTGTACGCATATGCATATTTGTATGCATATGCATATTTGTATGCATATGCATACATGCATTCTTGTATGCATATGAATTCATGTATGCATATGCATGCATGTATGCATATGCATGCATGTATGCATATGCATGCTTGTATGCATATGCATGCATGTATGCATATGCATGCATGCATATGCATGCATGTATGCATATGCATGCATGTATGCATATGCATGCATGTATGCATATGCATGCATGTATGCATATGCATGCTTGTATGCATATGCATTCATGTATGCATATGCATTCATGTATGCATATGCATTCATGTATGCATATGCATGCTTGGATGCATATGCATTCATGTATGCATATGCATTCATGTATGCATATGCATATGCATTCATGTATGCATTCATGCATGTATGCATATGCATGGTTGTATGCATATGCATTCTTGTATGCATATGCATTCATGTATGCATATGCATTCATGTATGCATATGCTTTCATGTATGCATATGCATTCATGTATGCATATGCATTCATGTATGCATATGCATTCATGTATGCATATGCATGCTTGTATGCATATGCATTCATGTATGCATATGCATGCATGTATGCATATGCATGCATGTATGCATATGCATTCTTGTACGCATATGCATTCATGTATGCATATGCATACATGCATTCTTGTATGCATATGCATTCATGTATGCATGTGCATTTGTGTACGCATATGCATATTTGTATGCATATGCATACATGCATTCTTGTATGCATATGCATTCATGTATGCATATGCATTCATGTATGCATATGCATGCATGTATGCATATGCATGCATGTATGCATATGCATGCATGTATGCATACATGCTTGTATGCATATGCATTCATGTATGCATATGCACGCTTGTATGCATATGCATTCTTGTATGCATATGCATTGATGTATGCATGCATGCATATGCATGCATGTATGCATATGCATGCTTGTATGCATATGCATGCTTGTATGCATATGCATGCTTCTATGCATATGCATTCATGTATGCATATGCATGCATGTATGCATATGCATGCATGTATGCATAAGCATGCATGTATGCATATGCATGCATGTATGCATATGCATGCATGTATGCATATGCATGCTTGTATGCATATACATTCATGTATGCATATGCATTCATGTATGCATATGCATTCATGTTTGCATATGCATTCATGTATGCATATGCATTCATCTATGCATATGCATATGCATTCATGTATGCATTCATGCATGTATGCATATGCATGCTTGTATGCATATGCATTCATGTATGCACATGCATTCATGTATGCACATGCATGCATGTATGCACATACATGCATGTATGCACATGCATGCATGTATGCATATGCATGCTTGTATGCATATGCATTCATGTATGCATATGCATGCATGTATGCATATGAAAAATGCTATGGCTGCCTCTAGTCTCTATGATTAGAATGAGCCTTTTTCGTTTGATGAAGCACAAATTTAGAAAATTGGATGGCTGCTATGCAATCTAAATATGATGCTATAATGAAGAATGGTACCTGGTCTTTGTATGAATTGCTTCCTAGCAAGAAGGCCATTGGTTGTAAGTGGGTATATAAGCTTAAGTGTAAGCATGATGGAACAATTGACAGGTATAAGGCTAGGCTTGTTCCAAAGGGTTATGCTCAAGAAAGAGGCATTGATTTTGATGAGACCTTTGCTCCTACTTACCGAATGACTATTGTTTATAACATATATGCACTTGCAACTCATCATGATTCGAATGTACATCTGTTGTACATTAAAACTGCATTTTTGAATGGTGATTTGCATGAAGAAATGTATGTTTTTAGACCCCATGGCTTTCTGCAAAAAGGGCATGAAAACCAAATGTGTAGGTTAAAGAAGGCATTATATGGTTTAAAGCAAGCACTATGTGCTTGGTATGAAAAGATACATGCCTATCAGATTGCACATGTTTTGAGAATAGTCGAGCTCAAAGCACCTTATATGTTAAATGTACTAATGATGTGCTTCTGATCATTTTTGTGTATATTGATGACATGCTACTCACTAGTCCTCATGAGAATCATGTATATTGCTGATTTTAAGGCTGATTTGCATGCCTTATTTGAGATGTCAGATTTGGGGCATTTGCATCATTATGTAGGCGTTTAGTTTATGCAAGTTGATGGCTGAATAGTTTTGTGTCAAAGGAAATACATCGACACATTATTGGAGTGTTTTGGCCTTGAAGATTGTAAACCCATTGCCACTTATGGAGACGGGTTAACAATTGAGTCTTCATGATGTTGGAGATGCATTTGATGTTGTTCTCTATCATTAGGCTATTGGATGCTTGATTTACTTATGCCTTACTTGGCCATATATTTAGTTTGTTGTCTCATAGATGAGCAATTTTATGCATTACCCAGGTGTCAATCATTGGTAGGTGGCTAAACACATCTTTTGCTACTTGAGTGGTACCCGACTACTTGGATTGTTTTATCCCAAGGGGGATCACTACCCACCATATCTACATGCTTTTTTTTTTACTCTGATTGGGCTGGTTGCTATGACACTCATGTGTCCAGTAGTGGCTCTTGTTTCATGCTTGGTAGCTCATGTATATCTTGGTTGAGCAAGAGGCAGCCTACTATGGCCACTTCTAGTTGTGAGGATGAGTATAGGCCAGGTATCACTACAACTATTGAGTGTGTGTGGCTCAGATGCCTTATGGCTGATTTGGGTGTTGGTCAATCTTTTGCCACCACCATCTTCACTGAGAGTTAGAGCACATTGGAAATTGCGAAGAACCATTTTTTCCATGCTCCCTCTAACAGGTGCACTATCATTATTTTAAGGAGAGGTTCTCTCATGGAGAGATTAGCTTGGCATATGTGCAACACAAGAGCACATTGCAAACTTTTTGATGAAGGCTATTCCTTATACATGAGTGCTAGATCCTTGTACACTGCATCACTACTAGGAGGATTTGTTGATATATTTAGGTAGTGATGTGTGTGAACACACTAGGACTGTCGAGGCACTTTGTTCCCTCTTTAGGAGTTTTTTTGCCCATGGCTTGTATATACCCCTATAGCCCTAATGGGTTACTTATCTTTGCACGTTCTAGTGGTAATGCATTCAATATTGTGTGTTGTGCTCCAAGCTTCTTCTTCTTCCTTGTGCTATTTGCGGGCTTCCGCAGACCACAAACTCCAATAGAGAAGACAAGAGCTTATAGGGAAGCACTCTACTCAAGAGACTATTAAGTAGATAAAGTTTGGAGAGATATCATTTCTTACAAAGAGAGAAAGAGAAAAGTTCATGGAAGTTATCAAGAAACACGAGAATTTTTCGCTATTTTACCACATGAGATAGGCTATGCGGATCCAAAACAAGTTGTAGCCATGATCATCTTTACAATGCACTATATGCCATGGAATATTTGACCTATTCCAATCCCAAAGGCTCATTTACATAAGTTGATGAGATGTTAAAGGAGAAGATATCCATGCAAATATTAGAACGTTCTTCAATGCCATATTTGAATAGGTGGTTCACGGTGCCAAGAAGAATGGGAGACTTCATTTCTTCTAGGATTTGCAACCTATAAACAAAGTCATGATCATAAATGTAGGGATATGACCTATAGTAGATGATTTTGTAGAAGGATTTGTTTGGAATTCCATCTACTCCATGGGTGATCTATATCTAGGGTATGACAAGCTTTAATTAGCTATTGAGAGTAGAGACTATACTATGATGAAGACTCCACTAGGCCTTGTACCCATGTGTACTTTGCCACAGGGAGTGATAAATTTGGTAGCTCATATGATGAATGCCATGAATCTGGTCCTACACTACTTCAAGGCTTTAGTGACTATGCCTTTTATTGATGATATTCAAGTCAAGGTTTGTGAGGAAAGAGTGAAGGATCAAACTTTTGATGCTTATATTTGTAGGAAATTTTCTATCGACCATATCTTTCACTGTGAGAAAATTTTTGAGAGATTCAAAGAGGTAGGGCTAACATTTTCTCTAGATAATTATTTTTGGAGTCGATGATGTTCTCATTGTAGGACATCTATGTGGAAGTTATGGCTGCAAGCTAGACCTGTAGAAAGTTGAGGCCATTTGCATAAATTTTTTAGGTCTTTCATAATATTAGTGAGGTAAGGAGATCCTTGGGAACTTATTTCTTCTATGTGATTTGGATTCCTAACTCTCCTCATGTTGCAAAACCTTTATATGATCTGCTAAGAAAGATAAAGAAATTTATTTGGATAGAAAAACAATCAAGAGGCATGCATAAAGTGAAGCAATTGCAAATTGAAGCTCCAATTTTGAAGCCTATTGATTATTCATTTTAGAAGCCAATTATTTTGATTATTGATACTAGTCCTATTTGTATAAGTAGGGTCATAGGTCATGATGATGATGAGGGGAAGAGATACATGGTTCGCTTTGGTGCAACAATATTACATGAAACTTAGAGAAAGTATTTACAAATAAAGAAAGAGCTATGGGAATTGGTTACTTCATTAAAAACTCATAAAGAATATTTCATTAGAGCAAATGTTCTTGTAGACACTCACTATCTTCCAGTAATCAGTATGTTAGCTAATTGTTGTTCTTCATATATTGCAATGCTCAGGTGGATCTCATATATAAAGGTTTTTTATCTGGGTTTTGTCCACATAGCTGGGAAGCTAATTACAATTGTTGTTATGCTTTCAAGAGTGAGTTGTGAGAAGAATATGATGAATATGATGTAGAAAGAGATATAAATATGATGAGACATGATCCATTAGTCTATGTTTATGAGAGATTATGCAAGAAGGAGTATGATGGAGAATGGAAAGACATAGGAAATTATATGAGTTTATTGAAACCTTTTTTAGGCTAGTCCATAAATAAGTTTAGATCCATTACAAAACGTTCTTACAACTGCTTCCTAAGGGACATATTTATTTGGCAACAGGCAAAAGGAAAGGTGAAAAATCCACAATGAGCTATGAGTAGTAGGAGTATTTAGAGCAAAGTTGTGAGAGAGATGCAAAAAGACCTTATGGGCATATCACAAAGGATTTTATGTGACATATGAGAAGACTAGGGAAGCCTATTGGTAGCATGGAATGTATGTGAGTGTGTGTGACTTTGTGAGCACTTATGCCACATGTCTAGTACATTTTTTCAGTTAGGCATAAAGACCCATTACATCAAACTTACCCTCCTTGTATCCATTACAAGTGGGTGGTCGATCTTGTAGCCATGCCCAAGGGAATTGATCAAATGAGATATATAGTACTTGCTTGAGAGGACTTTACCAACCCTGTGGAAGGTCGAGACCTTCACATGAACACTACCTATAATATTTGCAAATTTCTTTTAGAAGAAGTAATTTCAAGATTTGGTTACATAGATAAAGTGGTTGCAAATTGGGGAGAATTAAATATAAGAGAGCCGAAGGAATTCTTTGAATGTCATGGGATTTGTTTGTCTCTCACTATTAACCCTCAGGATAATAGAAAGATTGATAGAGGTCACCCTTCTTTCATGAAGGCAATCTCTAAGGCCTACAATGGACACATAAAGAAGTGTCCTAGATATCTTTCATTTGTGTTATGGGAAAATAGGATGACATACACTTGATCTACAAGTTTTGTGCATGCTGAATTGATGTACCCTCAAAAGTGAGTTTTCACTATCTAGACTCTAATTTTGTCATGGATTAGGCTCTCGTGGAATGATGAAATGACAATAGAAGAACTCTTATCAGCAATGATAAAACAATTAGAACAAGGAATTGTGAGATTAAAAGAAGTAGTGGAAAAGATAAAGGATTCAAGACTCGAAAATAAGATTTAGTTTGACAAAATGCATCGACTTAGGGCATGTAAGATTAAGATTAATGACTAGGTATTGGTGTACGACAATATATTTGATGCTCAATATGATGCTAGGAAGAAACTGAGCAAGAGATGGTTTGGACCATATGTAGTGATGAGGGTATTTAATAATGGAATGTATGAGCATTATAAGTTTGCAGGTAGTCCTATAAGATATTTAATTACAAGAAAAAGAGTAAAATCATTCAATAAGAGAAAGAAAGAAGAATATGAGATTGATCAAGAACTACTAGAAGACAATGATGATGCTGATGCTGCTGAAGAAATTTAAATTCGGTGCATGTACTTCATTCGATTGTCCAATTTTCATTTATTTTTTGTATATATTTGGTTCTCATGCATATTATGCTTGTATTTCATGATGTTTTGAGCAAATAGAAGAAGGTTTTAAATTGCAATAAGAAGTTATAGAAACATTGGTAGGGATGTGTGCACTTGAGAGAGTGGGCTTAGATACCCTATAGCCATTATGAGGACATAGATATGATACTCTTACTTGAAGCTTTTAGTAGAAAGATCGACTTATTTTATATAGATAGGATGTGTGAAGTTTTGAAAACATTTAGGAAATGAAATTCTGACTCCTTCTAGTGCATATCTCTAGATCCTCTACTCTGATTAGGGTTATGTGTTTCTCTGTTAACATGAAATTTGCAAAGTAAAAAGAACGAATTAAAAAAGTAGTACATTAATGGTTGTTAGAAAGAGAAAAAGAAAAAGAAAAAAATAAACAATAAGAAAAAGATAAAAATAGTTTTCATGACATAGATGTGATCTCCAAACCACTTCTGAGATTTATGATGCAATCTACACAAGGTAGAGCTATGCAACAGTGGAGGTAGTTGTATTTTTTGATAGGTGTATAATGAGCCAAACACGAGAGCATCTATATAAAACAACAACTGAATTTGAAACAAGCTGATAGGAAAGATTGTTACTTGAAAGTTCAAGTAATCTCTATAGGTGTAGTTTGACTCATTTTCAATCACGACTTATGTTCTTTAAAATCATCTTTATCTACTTAGAACTTGCATTTGCATATACAAATCATGTTTCCCTATTCAAAATGAAAAATAGAGAAACTAAAAAGAGTTTCAAAGAACTATTGATACGCTTCTTTTTTACTTCGCAAGTTGGCCCATTGTGATGATGTGTAGATTTAGTGGGGGGATGTCAGGATGAAAACCCTTAGGGATTGAGTACCAAGATTGTTTTCAATTTTTTATTTTTTTGCCTTTGTTATTGATCGTTATCTAATGAGTTGCTTCTAGGAAGAAGATAAGAGTTGTGTTGGTCAATTCTTTGACTCAATCTGTGATGAGGAACATTCGTCCATATTTTAAGTGAGATTTTGACCTAGCTTAATCCTAAAAACCTATAAATCTACCTGTATAAAGTTTCAATAATCCTTTTACCTTGAAAATACGAGTTTTAACCCTATGGTACCTAAAGAAAAACCCTAAGTTAACCCTTGATTTGTACTCATTTTAATCAAGAAACTTTAGGAGCCTATAATACTTTGAAAACCTAATTGTATTATTATCCTTGACCCTTCAAACCCAACTTGTGTATATTAGAAACCCCCTAATAACCATACAAATTTTATTCTTACAAACCCTAGCTTAAAACCCATGAAACGCTAAACTTCCACCCTTGAAAGCTAATTTTTAACCATTTAAAACTAACACTAAACCCTTAGAAACCCACGGTTTTAAACCCTTAGTATGTTGAGAATCCTACTATTACTTCTAATTAGAAGCCTTAGTCATGAATTCTAGGAATCCAATTTTTCCCAATCCTAATACCTTGGTTCAATTAAAACTTTGTATATTCAAGAGTAACAAAATGAAACCTAAGTGTCAAAAGAAAAAGAGAAAGAAAAAGAACTAAAAATATGAAAAAGAAAAAAAGGGAAAAATAAAAATAAAAGTTCAAAAAGAGAAAATCAAAATAAAAAGGAAGAAAAAGAAGATCTCTAAATTAGAAAGGAAATTTGGGAGGTTCTAAAGCCTAGAAAGAAGAGAATTAGATGGTCCTAAAATTGGAAAAGAAAGAAAAGAAGGATCCAAGAAGATTAAGAAGATTCATGTGAGATAAGCAAAAAATATCTTAGCCTTCTAGAAGAGGGAACTTTGGGGCCCTACATTAACAAGGATGATTGAACAGAGGGTTTTTCCAATGATTCTTTTTGAGAATACCTAAAGTTTGGAAGTAAAGCAAAGAGAAAAGTGAGCAAAAAGTCTTTTTCATTCGTGTAGCTCAGATAATCGAACACCAATTATTTTGATCTACATTGTAGCAGAGTTGAAACTTATTCTGATCCACATTGTAGTGGACTATTTTACAATTCTTATTTGTTTCTAGGATCCTCTACTTTTCATTTAGCTTGTATTAGGAATGTACCACACACTTTGTATATTGCCCATGGATGGCAACACTATTGATGAGTGTATGATTGTTGAGGTTTCTAGTTTATCTTTTCCATTGAGCGTGATAGTTAGTAGTACTTCATCTTTCATTTACGAATTCCTCTTGCCCGAACCTACTTCTACTCCTACCTCACTGGCCGATTTCATCCACGAGAACTTGCTCCCTCTTGCACGTGCTTGTCTACTACCCTAGAAGTGGAGGTGGGGCTCAACAAACTATCCCTAAGAAAGGTGCCAAGCATGCAAATGCTGCTCCTAGATAGGGATGATGCACCTCCACAAGGCCCAATCCAACCCTATGGTCGTTCTTCCATCATGACTCCCTTCCCTCCGACAAGCTTGTTCAATTCACATTGGGTCTAGCTTGTCAGTATTCACCTTTGAAAATCTTGTTGAGTCATTGGCATGGATCTTTCACATAGGCTTCATACTTTGTAAATCTCACTAATAGTCCCTTCTCCACAATCTTTCATATACTTATCAAATTCTTAGTGATGCTAGGTATATAGAGAACTCTGCTCAATAAGTTCATATTACCATTTAATGTCTTTAGATTTCCAATCTTCTCTATAAAGTGCCTTGTGTCATCTCATATTTGCATGTCATTCTTGTTCATGGGGTGTTTAAAATATGAGAGTAGTGCTACACTCCATGATACGTGTTTTGAATATCCAAAATAAACATGTTCATATGTTTTACCTTCTTGCATGGTCATATTCATGAATAGAGGTGAGTATTCTTGTAATTAATCATTCGTATAGTTGTTGTAGTAAATCCTTCCTTTGTAACCTCCTTGATCGTTGTTAAAGTTGTTATTTCCATTGTATCCATAGTTTTTGTTATGTCTGCTTCTAGGATCTCCATATCCGCGTCTATTGTATCCTATTCCTCCTTGATTCCTTGGGTTCTTGAAACAATTACGGATATGATTTGTAATTCCACATATGGTACAAGGTGAAGAACTTTGAGATCCTCGATGTTGTCTATCTCCTCTAGCTCTTCCTCACGAATGTCTCCCTCTACCTACAAAGTTAGCTTGGGAGGTACTTACGTGTTCATTAGACTTCCAACCTTTTTCTTTAGAATCTTTAGCTCTACCTTTATTAGTGTATATGATAGAGGATTGATTACCTTTTTGGGTATCTCCATTATTCAAAAGCTTGGCTTCATGGCTGAAGAGTTGTCCCATGAGTGGTTTGAAATATATTATTTGTGTTTCCCTGTATAAATCCATAAAATTGGTGAATGATTCCCACTTATCATTTGTTTTGATTACATTGATGACTTATCAGACTATTTTCTCATCATCTATGATCTCTCCAATGCTTCCTTAGGCTAAGTTGTTAGTCTTTTCCTTCCTTTTAATTTCAAAGTTAATGATATTTTGCATGGGTTGCTTCTTGAGGGAGGTGAACTCCATCCACAACCAATTTTTCCTAGCTTTATTGCTTGAAGCGAAAAAAGCTTCAACTCAATTGCAATTCTCTTCTAGTATTATAGCTTATTATGTGTGGAATTAAGAATTCAGAGATAGAGTTTAAGATATATGACCTTGCCAAAACATCTTTTTTCACACCATGTATTCAACCTCTATTTCTCTTCTTGAGTTCGTTGCCCTTTGGTCTTTAGCATATGCATTAGCTCATATCCAAATATTTATCCATAGAGATTTGTTCCTTGCACATATGATTCCACCCTTGGAGACCATGCTAAGTAGTTACTTCAATCAAACTTTTCAATTGAAGAGGGAAATACACCATCCATAATGTATAAACTATGATGATAGATTGCCTCGCAACCTGCACTGCAAAATAAAACCGGGAAGTGGAGGAGTTGCACACGTCCCAAGATGTCAATTTTATGGTAAAAGTGGCCATGAGGCTTATGATTGTTATTACCTCAAGGAAGCCTAAAAGATAGAAAACAATCAAGTTCCTAACACTTTTTATGATAATACATCAAATATACATAATAGAGAAGAGAATCAACAAAATAGACCTAGATATACTAGATTGTTAATCTGTTATCATTGTGGAGAGTATGGCCATATGCAAAACAATTGCTCCTTACCAGAGGGTACACCTCATGTCAATATTTTCCCAAGGTCAAGGATCATTATAAAAGGGATTGTCCTCGCAATCACCCCGCTCCAATCCATATGATTAGTGTGTCTCCAAAAGAAGAAGGTATGGCCCCATAATCTTATGATGCTTTAGCATTTAGACTTCCTATGATGACTAGGGCTAGGCATGTGATAGCAACACGTGAATTCAAGCAACATGTAGTCAAGGAAAGAGAAGAATTCAAGAGGGCTAATTTTGAGGAAGGAGTGGCCATTGAAGAAGCTTGTGACACATTGAGAACTTCACTAAAGGGGCAACAACTCGCCCTCAAGAAAATACTTATGAGGTAAATACAGAGGAAATCTTAAAAGGAATTCATCATAAAGTGATTCTATTCCAACTTATACAAATGGATGCAAAGGTGCAAAATGATCTGCTAAAAGTCATATAATCTACCTATCTAAGTCCACCTCCTAGTATAGAGGGTTTCATGGTCAATTTTCCTCCTGCACCATTAGTAGATTATGAAAGTTCTAGTTTGGCTTCTTCTATAAAAGATGAAATTTTAGTAGGTGTTATTATGGATGGAGGCTCTAGCACCAACTTGATGCCCAATTTTATCATGAAGAAACTAAAGCTGAACCCCACCAAGGCAACACCCTTTACTATCACATTAGCTAACCAACATCGAGTTACACCACTCCAGATTGTTGAAAAGATACTCATGAAAATTTTGGGTTGTGATTTTCCCTTAGACTTTGTTGTTATTGCCCTAACATAGGAGACCTTTTACCCTCTACTCTTGGAAAGGCCTTGGGTGAGGCAAGTGAAAGCATTGCAAGATTGGGGAAAGACGAGGTTGTGGATTTCAACCAACACTAACAATCAACTAGAGATACACTTAGAGGAAGGATCCAACACTAGCAAGGCTATTGGGTATACAATTGACACTCAAGTAATGCCTTCTTTACCTCAAGAAGATGATGCACTATTAAATTGGATGATGGAGGATGCAAATTGTTGTACAATGGAAGTATGTGAGATAAATGAAGATTCTATAGTAGCACAACAAGATGGCCCAAGTGAGTATCACGAGGCCAAAGTTGGGAACCTAGTAGGCAGTGACCAAGTAGAAAGGCACCTTCAGTGGGCCAAAATGTTCTTATTCTTTCTATGAAACCAACCCCTTCTTTGGAGCAAGGGGATAAATTTCCATTTATGCAGGAACCAACACCTTCTCTGGAGCAAGGGGGTCAATTTCAATTTTTTCAAGCATCTCCAAAAAAGCAAAGAATATGAAGCCACCCTTTTTACCTATATGGTCAACTTTTACCAAAGAGGATCAATAAACTTCTTTCTCCAAGTGAACAAGAAAAAGTCAACAATTATTTGGTTGTTGTTCTAAAATATGCAAAACATGACCAGATACACCAGGCTACACCCTATGATTTACTAGTACCCAAGGAGGTTCTCTTTCCAAAAATCTCTTTAGAATGAACCATGGAGCCGATCCTAAAGCATGAGATAAGTATTGGTCTTGCAACTATCAATTAAGAAAAATCATTGTTGTAGGATGTGCAGTTTGAAGAGAAACAAGACTATCATTTGAGCAAACCACCAATCAATAGGATTATGATGTTAGGAAGACACACTCCTAAGGATGTGTAGTTTGAAGAGAAGTAAGACTATCAATGAAGCAAACCACCAAGAAACAAGTTTATGGTACTAGGAAGACACATTCCTAAGGTATGATCAAACCATCATTGCAATGAGGCTAGGAAGGAAAAAAAACTGAGAAGAAAGGACCCTCTCTCTCTCTCTCTCTCTCTCTCTCTCTCTCTCTCTCTCTCTCTCTCTCCCCTGTGTTGCACCATCATCTCAAAACCGCGAACCCTACCATTCTCTCTCTCTCTCTCTTTCTCTCTCTCTCTCTCTCACCCTCTCCCCTCTGCCATACCTCCATCTCGCAACTACAACCCCCCTCGCCATTGCATCTTGTTGGTGTAAATTGCAAGCCTACACATTTGGCTCAAAGGATGCATTAAATTCTACACATACATGAAGAAGCATAGGAACATATGCTAGTGGTTAATTACCACTTTACCTCATTGTAAAAGTCAAATTGACTTGGAATCCTTTGTAATCACCTACCAAAGTGAGTCGTGGAAAAAGTAGCTCATTTGATTGAAGGAATATGTCCAAGCATTTAGGAGCTTGATCATAGGGAGCCAAAATTTGAATTTGAATTCAAACCTTTGCTCACTTCATATAAAAAGTGAACATGAAAAGTCACGGGTAAGAGAGATCAATTCCCGAGCCTCATTCTATTGATTTTGAGTGTGTGTGAGGACTATACTATAGCCTACACCTCTCTACACCATTAGGCAATGTTATTCATGCCAATGGGATTCTATACAATTGTTCATTAATAGATACATTTACATCATTCATCTCTGAGTTCTCTCTTAGTCTACTCAAAAGTCTGTCAACTTGTCAAGGGCATATCTCGGTCAATTCTGCACCAAATCAAATCAGCTCAAAGTCATCTACATGCTATCAAAGTTTGAAGTGATTCTATTCAGCCATTTCAGAGAAATCTACGTCGAGGTGAACTCTGGTCATTTTCTGCTATAGTCCTAAAAAGTCGGGGGTATAGTTAAACTTGCTAAATTGATTTCTCTTAGCATAGTTTATCCTTTTACATCATTCCACTTGCAAATGGTAGCTTACTAAGCTAATTAAATAGCCCTAGAAGGAATTTTATCAATTTCTATTGTGATGGTCACACTAAGTAAAACATCCAGCAGGTGTCAAGACAAAAATAGAAGGTTTTCTTGAGTTTGTGAACTTCAAAGTTATCTGTTTTGGTTCAATCATTACACACATCACTTCCAAAGTACATAGGCTATTTTTTGGTGTTATTGGAAAGCTAAGAAGGTCTACTTATCAACTCTGAAGGAAAAGAGGGCTGGTACAAAGCACGTTTAGCAGTACCTACTCAGTCTCTTGGAGCATCCATCCATCTTTACCAACAGTGGTATGAGAGCAATAGAGGTAAAATGGGAGATGGTTTTCCTTCATTTATTGATAAATTGGATAGGAACAACTATCAAGCTTGGTCTCTAAGGATGAAGACCTACTTACAAGGAAGGAGTCTCTATGGATACATCTCAAGAGATGAGGAATTGCCCTCATTCAAAGCAAGAGGATTGCCAACCAAGGAAGAACAAGAAAAGCTCAACACATGGTGTGCTAAGGATGCATTGGCAAGGTCATATTTACTCAACTCTATCTCTGACTTTCTTTTGCCACATATCAGAAATTGTAAGACATCCCAAGAAACTTGGGAAACCTTGTCATCATACTTTTCCTCCAATACAAGGGCTAGGAAAAATCAGTTGTGGATTGAATTCACAACACTAAGGAAGCAACCTAAGCAAGTTGTTTCAGAATTTGTGACCAAGATCAAAGATGTTGCAGATCAGTTAGCAAGCATAGGAGAAGAAATTGAAGAAGAACAAATTGTAAGGCAAGTGATCAATGGAATCAAGGCTGATGACAAATGGGAAAGCTTCACCACTGCAATGGATCTCTACATGGACATGCACACTCCAGATCTTACAACTCTCATGGGACAACTATTTACACATGAAGCAAAGCTCACAAAAAATGGAGATACATCCAAAGGTAATAACTCTTCTGCCCTATACACTGATAAGAAGTCTAAGGATAAAGGCAAGAGCAAAAAAATGGAAGATGAAGGCTCTACCTCCCAAGCCAACTATGCAGGGAGAGGTAGATCTTCAAGAGGAAGGGGCAGAGGAGGTAAGCAAGGTAGGGGGAGACCCTATAACTCATCACCATGCAACATTTGTGGTTTATCAAATCATACTACAGATGAGTGTTTCGGGAATTACAAAAATCAGAGAGGAAGAGGCTACCAAAGAGGTGGATACTCACAGTCAAGAGGAAGGTTCAACCATCACCAAGGCCACAACAACAATTACAACAACAATTACAATGGAAACTACCAAGGAGGATTCAAAACCAGAAAGGACTACAACAACTACACAGAGGAGTAGGATGACTCTCTTCTGATCATGAACATGACTTCAAAGTCAGGTACAAATGATGACCACCTATTCTACATTGACTCAGGGTGCTCAAATCATGTGGCTGGCAATGTGGCACTACTCTCTGATCTTGAGGAACCAAAAGGTAAACATCAAGTCCAAACAGGTGATGATACAAAGCATTCAGTAGTTAAAGTTGGAAATGTTAAGACTTGTGATGGTAATCAGAATTTGTTGAGTAGGGTACTCTATGTACCAACCATTACCAAAAATTTGATGAGTGTTGGTCAGATTGTGGAGAAAGGTTTGTAGGTGAGATTCAATCAATATGGAGCATATGTGGAGGACCCAAGACATGGGTTCAAGAGGATTGCTAAAGGAGAAAAAACAGGTAGACTTTTCACTTTTGAGTTGGAAGATACAAAGAATATTTCACTATACAGTTATAAAGTTCAAACCCTTTCAGAGCTTGAGATTTGGCACAAAAGGTTAGGGCACATAGGAGAAAGAACCTTGAAACAAATGCGCAGGGACCAATGTGTGCTTGGGATACCTAATGTATCCAAACAACATATGATTTACAAGTGTGGTGCTTGTCAATTTGGTAAGTCTCACAAGTTACCCTTCTCCAAGAAAGGATATATGCATGAAGACTACCTAGAGCTTGTACACACAGATGTTTGGGGACCTAGCAAAGACCCCTCAGTCTCAGGATCAAGGTACTATGTGTCTTTCATTGATGATTATAGCAGATGGACTGTATTATACTTCATGAAGCACAAGGATGAGGTATTAAATTGTTTTAAGAAATATCTTGCATTAGTTGAAAACTAGACAGGAAGGAATTTGAAGAGGCTAAGGTCAGATGGAGGAGGTGAGTACTCCAATGAATTTGAAGACTTCTTGTAGGACAGAGGCATCAAAAGAGAGATAACCACAAGGTATTCTCTTGAACAGAATGGGGTAGCTGAAAGAAGAAATAGGTTAATTGTTGAGATAGCTAGATCTATGCTTAATGAGAAGAAGTTACCTAACTATCTATGGGCAGAGAGTGTTTCTACTACCACTTACTGCATAAACAGGTTACCATCTAAGTCACTTGATGGTATGACACCCTATGAAGCATGGCATGGTAAGAGACAATCATTAGATCACTGCAAAATATTTGGATGTGTAGCATATGTGCACATTCCTTCTCAGATAAGAGGTAAGCTAGACCCAAAGGCTGAAAAATGCATTTTCATTGGGTTAATAAAAAGGTTACAAGTTTTATAATCCTACCAATAAGGGATTTATGGTAAGCAAAGATGTGATCTTTGATGAAAATGATTCTTGGTATGAGAATGAATGCAGGAAGGTTAAACTACCCTATGATTTGGAAGAGGAATTTCCAAAACTTGCAAAGGAGGAACCTACTCAGAATGAAGACTCAAGTTCAGATGATGAAGACACTATCAACCTTGAAGAATTCAAGGCATGGAAGTCCAAGGGCAAAATGAAGATGAAGAAGCTTGAAGACATACCTGAATCTTCAACTCAATCAATCAGAAGATCTCAAAGAGAAAGCAAGAAACCTATCAGATATGGGTATGATACATCTCTTGTTACTAAACATTCAGTTTATCTTGCCAAAGATTTCTCAAATGAAGAACTAGGTTCATATGAAGAAGCAATAACCAAATCAGAATGGAAAGAAGCTATGGATGAGGAGATTGAAGCACTCAAGGAGAGTGACACATGGGAGTTAGTACCCAAGAAGGATTCTATGAAGGTAATAGGATCCAGATGGATCTATAAGTTGAAAAGAAATTTTGATGGAACAATTAATAGGTACAAAGCCGGATTGGTAGCCAAGGGTTTTGCACAAACCCAAGGCATTGACTATAAAGAGACATTTTCTCCTGTGGCCAAGATGCCAACAATCAGAGTGTTGGTAAGTGTGGCTGCATCAAAGAATTGGAACATGTACCAATTGGATGTCAAGAATGCTTTCTTGAATGGATGGATTTCAGAAGAAGTTTATATGTCACAACCTCCTGGCTATGAGGACCCTAAGAAGGTAACTTATGTTTGCAAATTAAAAAAGGCTTTATATGGATTGAAGCAGGCACCTATGGCATGGAATTACAGGTTAACTACACACCTCCAAGACCAAGGTTTTGTCATGAGCAAGGTTGACACTTCTCTGTTCATTAAGAGAAGTAATTCAAAGGTAATATATCTCTGTGTTTATGTTGATGACATCATCATTATAGGTAATGATGTCAATGGAATCAGGTATATCAAAAGTCAGATGATGAAGGAGTTCAAGATCAATGATCTTGGTTTATTGAAGTATTTTCTAGGGCTTGAATTAGTTTACACTAATTCAGGGATATACATTACTCAAAAAAAGTATGTACAAGATATGTTGAAGAAGTTTCACTTGCAGGATGCTATAGTAGCAAGCACTCCAATGGAGATAAACCTAAAGCTAAGTGCCCATGAAGGTGATGAAGTCAAAGACATTATAGGTTATCAAAGTATGGTGGGTAGCTTGAACTATGCTACTCTTACAAGAATTGATATTGCATATGGAGTAAGTGTGCTAAGTCAATTTATGCACAAGCCAAGGATACCTCACTTAGAGGCTGCCAAGAGAATCTTGAAGTATCTCAAGGGTACATAGAACCATGGTTTGTATTTCCCTTACACTTCAGATATTGATATAAAAATCTATTTACATGCAAATTGGGCAGGATGCAAGGATGATAGGAGGAGCACTTCTGGATATATTTCCTTTGCAGGTGACAAAACAATTTCATGGTCTTCAAAGAAGCAACCTATTGTTGCTTTGTCTTCCATAGAGGCAGAGTATAGAGGACTGGCTAATGCCACACAAGAAGCAATTTGAATTAAACTTTTGTATACATAATTAGGATTGTACACTAGGTCACCAATTATCTTTGGGGATAATACAAGTTCTCTTCACCTTGCAGCTAATCCTATCTATCATGCTAGGACCAAACACATAGAGGTTCATTACCATTACGTGAGAGAGAAATTGATAAGCAAGGACATTCAACTTACCTATGTATCAACCAACATGCAATGTGCAGATTTTTTGACTAAAGCTTTGGATGGAACAAAACTTTGCAGGTTCAAATCCATGATTGGATTGCAGGATATACTTGAAGATTGAAGATGAAGACTTAAGCCAAAATGTTTGGCTTGAGGGGGAGCTGTTGGTGTAAATTGCAAGCCTACACATTTGGTTCAAAGGATGCATTAAAGTCTACACATACATGAAGAAGCATAGGAACATATGCTAGTGGTTAATTACCACTTTACCTCATTGTAAAAGTCAAATTGACTTGGAATCCTTTGTAATCACCTACCAAAGTGAGTCGTGGAAAAAGTAGCTCATTTGATTGAAGGAATATCTCCAAGCATTTAGGAGCTTGATCATAGGGAGCCAAAATTTGAATTTGAATTCAAATCTCTGCTCACTTCATATAAAAAGTGAACATGAAAAGTCGCGGGTAAGAGAGATCAATTCCCGAGCCTCATTCTATTGATTTTGAGTGTGTGTGAGGACTATACTATAGCCTACACCTCTCTATCTATCTATCTATCTATCTATCTATCTATCTATCTATCTATCTATCTATCTATCTATCTATCTATCTATCTATCTATCCATCTATCTATCTATCCATCTATCCATCTATCTAGCTATCTATCTATCCTTCCATCCATCTATAAATCTATCTATCTATCTATCTATCTATCTATCTATCTATCTATCTATCTATCTATCTATCTATCTATCTATCTATCTATCTATCTACCTATGTATCTATCTATCTATCTATCTATCTATCTATCTATCTATCTATCTATCTATCTATCTATCTATCTATCTATCTATCTATCTATCAATCTATCTATCTATCTATCTATCAATCTATCTATCTATCTATGTATATATATATATATCTATCTATCTATCTATCTATCTATCTATCTATCTATCTATCTATCTATCTATCTATCTATCTATCTATCTATCTATCTATCTATCTATCTATCTATCTATCTATCTATCTATCTATCTATCTATCTATCTATCTATCTATCTATCTATCTATCTATCTATCTATCTATCTATCTATCTATCTATCTATCTATCTATCTATCTATCTATCTATCTATCTATTTGTCTATCTACCTATCTATGTATCTATCTATCTATCTATCGTTCTATCGATCTATCTATCTATCTATCTATCTATCTATCTATCTATCTATCTATCTATCTATCTATCTATCTATCTATCTATCTATCTATCCATCTATCTATTTATCTATATATCTATCTATCTATCTATCTATCTATCTATCTATATTTCTCTCTATTTCTCTATTTCTCTATCTCTCTATCTCTTTATCTCTCTATCTCTCTATCTCTCTATCTCTCGATCTCTCTATCTCTCTATCTCACAAGATGGGTCTATAAACTCAAGAAGAATTCTGATGGTTCCATTAACAGGTATAATGCAAGGCTTGTAGAAAAAGGCTTTACACAAACTCAGGGAATTGATTATGAGGAGACCTTCTCTGCTGTGGCAAAGATGCCTACTATTAGGGTTTTTCTTAGTATTGCCTCTTCCAAGAATCGGAAGATACTTCAACTAGATGTAAAGAATGCATTCTTGAATGGTTGGATAACAGAACAGGTATATATGGCACAACCACCTGGTTTTGAGAATCAAGTTTATCCTGATTATGTGTGTAAACTTAACAAAGCATTGTATGGTCTCAAGCAAGCCCCAAGAGCTTGAAATTTTAGGCTTGTTTCATTCTTGCAGGACAAAGGCTTTCAACCAAGCAAGGCAAATCCTTCACTCTTTATCAAAAAGAGTAACTCCGAGGTCATCTACTTATGTGTATATGTAGATGATAATATATTGACAGGAAATGATGCAGATGGTATGAAGAAGATCAAAGATCAGATGAGAGAAGAGTTCAAGATAAGTGATTTGGGTTCACTTACCTACTTCCTAGGCTTGGAAGTTGTGTACAAAGATCGTGGTTTGTTTCTCACTCAAAGAAAGTACATTAAGGACATGTTGGCAAAATTCAAGATGCAAGATTGTAAGATTGCAGGTACTCCAATGGAGGTCAATCACAAATTGAGCTTGCATGAAGGTGAACTCATAGAGGACATCATATCATATCAAATTCTAGTGGGTAGTCTCAACTATGCCACATTGACAAGAGTAGATATATGTTACAGTGTGAGTGTGCTAAGTCACTTTATGCACACACCAAGGAAACCACATATGGATGCTGCCAAAAGGATTCTCAAGTATCTCAAAGGAACCATAAATGAAGGACTTTATTATCCTTATGTATCTGATTTAGGTTTGAAGCTATTTTCTGATGCAGATTGGGCTGGCTCCAAGGAAGATAGAAGGAGCACTTCAGGTTATCTTACCTTTGCAGGTTCAAAGCTTATTTCATGGTCATCCAAGAAGCAACCCACAATTGCTCTCTCTTCTACTGAAGTTGAATATAGAGGTCTTGCCATAGCTACACAAGAAGCTATGTGGATGAAGACATTGTTCAAAGATCTTGGATTGGAGTTTGGAACTCCAACTATTTTTGGTGACAATATGAGTTCTATTCATTTGGCTACTAATCCTATTTTTCATGCAAGGACTAAATAGATTGAAGTTCATTATCACTATGTACGAGAGAAGGTTCTAAGCAAATAGATTCAAATATCATATGTGTCCACTCATGAACAATGTGCAAATATTCTAACCAAAGCATTGGATGGTACAAAGCTTTGCAAATTCAAGGCTATGATTGGTTTGCAGGTAATCTCGGAAGATTGAAGACCTCAAGCATACTAAGTCTTGGGCACCAAATCCCAAGTGTTGTTTTCCTCAAGTGCTTCAATCTCTTCCTTCATTGCATGCTTCCATTCTGTTTTTGCTTTGGCCTCTTCAAATGATGATGGCTCCTCTTGGTTTATGTCCTGTGCTATGTAGATAGAATGTTTAGTTACTAATGAGGTGTCAAACCCATACCTTTCTGGTTTTTTCTTTTCCCTCATAGATCTTTGTGTACTTAAGAACCAACTTAGGGACTTATGGAGAAAGAGACTATACCTCAATCCCCCTCAAGTGCATATAGTGGGGATTCACTCTTTAATTATCAATCCGATGAGTATCAAAACCTACCCGAGTGTATGAAGACATGCATTCAAATGACGATCAATGCAAATGAGTTACTCAAAGAGTGCAAACAAGGCAAAAACTAAACCAAACAAGGTTCAACTCTCAGTCATGGTGTCACGATACTTGGTGTAGCAGCCAACAATAAATTTTCTTTTCTCTCAGCTCCGAACTCCAAATATAGTAAATAGCATATGCGTTTCAAAGCTCTCAAGAAGACGCATCCAATGGAAGTATTTTCACTCAATTTTGATGCTTCTACTTCAAGTTATGAGCAAAATACTGAGTCGCGGGAATGACCTTCCTACACTTCAGCGCTTCCTACACTTCATACACACCTTAACCACAACAAACAAACGCTTTCATGGATAGACAACACTTCCTAACACTCTTTCCAAGCAACACACATGCACACAAGCTCACAAAGAAGAAGATACAGAGAGAAGAAGACACAAATTCGAATTTCTGTGCTCTTGATTCTCACAATGCAAAAAGTCTTTACAAAGAGTCACAAATTGACTTATATAGTTGTGCCCTAAAAATGGTCCTTTCATACAAGAGACTGGCACTTTATTCACTAAAAGGATAATTTCCTACTAATTTACATGGATAAGCTACTAATCTTCTGTGGGGATGCATCTAGAGGACTCCTCTAGTGCATTTACAATGGAAAATATTTTGGGGCCCATCTTTTTCTCTACCCTGTGCTCTCTTTGCTCTGCAAAACTCTCCCCCTCTTTGTCTCTGTCATCCCTTGAGAGGCTTTACTTCTTGTCTTCAGCTTGTTGTCTGCACGCATCCCTTGGTCAGTTCTGCCGCGTGGTTGGATTGGCATTCCGTTTTAAAGGCCTTGTTCTTGATTTTTCTTTTACATCCTCTTGGCCTGATGCATTTGTACTGCCTGTTCTTTTCTTTTCATTGCCCGCAACCCTTGGTCAGTTGTGCCTGTTTGTTAAAAAGGTGTTCGGTTTTGATGGCCTCTTCTTAATTCTTGTTTTACATCCTCTGGGCCTGATGCATTCGTCTTTCCTAATAAGTCGGGTTGCCACACATGCCACCAGTGGAAGGTATGAGGATGTGATCCTTCAGCCTTCGATCTGGACCTTCCAAAGATCAAGAGGTTGAAGCACCCTCTTGTGGTTTCGGAACCGCTGGATATCTTCTTGCACATCTTCATGGATACTTTCCTGGCCCTGGTTCCTCCTTCCACCTACGTGCTTTTTCCTTGATATGTGCCCCTGCGGGGTTCTGTGCAGAGATGGGTGTTGCGCCCCTGCAGGGCTTCTTGCAGAGATGTATCTTCGGATATGATCTTTTCAGTGAATCTTCTTTCGTTGTCTTCTTCTTTTTGCTTGATTCTCCCTCAACACTGCCCCCCTCCTGAACTTTGTCGTCCCCGACAGGCTTTGAGAGTCGACGGGAGTATGTTCTATACACGTTTTGCTCTGTTTCATTAAGCAGATTGGCTTCACGTATCATTAGCTGCTTCCACTGTTCAGCTTTCACACCGTCATGTGGTGGTTGTCTATGATCGGCAAAGAAGCTTAGCTCATATGCCACTAATCTGGCATTCAGGTTGGATGACATCTTTAAAAAGATCTCTGAATCGATTTCAAAAAAACCTGTGAAAAAGGCTTCTTCGAACGTTTGCATGTATGTACTTGGCAAAAACATGAGTCTGGAATAATAGGCCATTATGGTAGGGCGGCTAGGCATAATAGACAAATAAAAAAAACAAGAATGTCTGTTCCCTGATTAATGCCAATGAAGTTCAAAAATGTATATGTCGCATGTTTGAAGACCTTCAATACTGTAAGTATCATACTGAGTATTTTATTTGTCATTTTGATAGTTAAATCTGGTACTGTTGCATAACTCTGTAGCCAAAATTTGATGGTCTTTACCATGTAATCCTCCGTTGGTAGATACTTATGCGGTGGACTTGGAAGTAGTGGATAGTTTAGCCACAGTTTATTGATAGCACCATTCTTTTGCATTTCCAAAAATTCTCGTGCTTCTTTGCGCCGTGGTGTTGGACAAAAAGAAGGATTTACCTCTAATAAATATGGTGCCGCTTGCCAGTGCACCCGTAATGTAGGATGTTTCTCCAAAAATTTTCTTCTCCAAACAGGCTGTGCAACTTCAAATTCTTCTTGAGTATAAGTGAATGTGTCATTTTTGAAGTGCAACTGCTCGTCTGGATTTTTCTGTTTGATCTTTTTGATGTATTGTCTTGTTTTCTCTTTCATGAGTCCGTATGGAATGTTGAAAGGCTTCATGATCTTCTCTAATTCTTTACCTTTAATCTTTGCTTCTTTCATGACTTTGATGACTTCATCTTCAAAATGTTCTGTCAATCGAGACACCAATAGTGCTCGTTCCCTCTAACCTATTTCTGTAGTGTATGGCATTGGATGATCATCATGTGGTTCCGCCATCTGCTCTTTTATTGGAGAATTATAAATCGGGGGAGATAGAGGACATACCTCTACCTCGTCAGTAGGATTTTCTTTTGTCAGCTCTACTGGTGTCCCGATTAATGCTTTCGCTTTTTCTTTGGCCTCTAATTGTGCTATGCATTCAGTCTTCTCTTTATTTTCTTGCATGGCTGCCCTGAGTGCTTCTTTTACTGCAAGCAGCTCATTGCCAATTTTTGCTACATGATCCATATTTTCGTTGTAACTCACTACAAGTTTTCCATTGGCGATGTTTAACTGCTTCGTGAGCTCCTTAGTTTCATTCATGTATTTGTGTTCCCATTGTTCTCTTAGGGTTTGCTCTTGTTTCAGTAGTGCTGCATACTTTTCAATCTGATCTTTTAATTCTTTTTGGTCAATATCTATCGTTTCTTGTTTGTCGATGGGTTGATCATATAGCAATGACTTCATTAATTCTTTGTTTTTGTTTCATAAATTGTCATTTTCCTCCATATACACCTTTAGTTGTGTTTCCAGTAAGTTGCTTCTAGCTTTCATTCTCTCTTTGTCGGCCTCGCTGGCTTCATGTAATCTTTGTAGGTTTGTCAGCTGTGCCTAGAGTTGGTGATGTTGGGTCATCAATGTATCACATTGTGATTTTACTGCGAGTAACTCCGTTCCCTTGGCTGCAATCTCTTTCTGGGCCTGGATAAGTTATGCAGATAGTTGTTCACTCATAATTTGAAACTGATTCTTTTCCCTCATGGCTTTGTCGTAATCTGCATCTATATCCATCATCTGTTGTTGTGTATCCATGGCCGTTTGGATCATTTGTTTGACAACAGGTTTTAATTGAGTGACATCCACATTTAGCCAAGTGGTAGGTATACTATGTTCTACTCCTGTCGTCACATCTTTCCCTTGAGCCACGTGTAATGTCCTGTCATGGGGCTGCCTGATATGAAGTTGGATCCTCGGCTCAGCCTCCATGTGGTCAATCTTGCCTTGAGGTGTATCATCCGGTACTTCGATCACAACGGGCTCCTTACTTGGTTGTCGGCCTGATTCCTGGTCTATTGGAGTGTGTATTTCTTGTTTGATAGGTGGCACGACATCTTTATGAGTTATTGGGGCTTCCTTGATACTGATCTTTGACGTATCATTCAATTGAATGACGTGCTCCGGTTTAGTTGTATCTTCTATGCTCTTTCCTTATCTCTACTCGTTGTCTGGCGTGACTTCAACTTGACTGATCTCTGTCCAATCTTCATTGTGTGTTTCTGTTTGTATATTTGTATCCAGGGTGTCCTTCTCACAGCTTGATTCTTAGAGAGCTTGATTCCTCCAATCCTATTTCTTTGTATCTGGAAGGTACTTGATGAGTTGCTTTATCCTTTTGTTTCTTTTCCTGGCTTGCCTGTCTGTAATGGTGACCTTGAATATTCAAATTTATCTGCCCCCGCATATAGTGATGCATTTCTTCTAGGGCTACAGAGAGATCTCTCTTAGTAATTGGTTGTTGGGTCTCAAGAATCTTTGGTAACACATGTGTTCTCTTTGATTGTGGTGTCTCTTGAGCTTCTTTCTCTCTTAGGCGTTTAGTCCCTCTCATAGGTGTCTTTGAGCTGGTTCCCACTTCTTCAACCGCAATGACTGTTTTCTTTTTCTTTGGGACAATTGCTGACTTGGCATATTTGGCTAACTCTGTTGATGTTGGCATCACGTGCAAGCAGTTCTTCATATCCAATGCCTCATAGATAAGTAGGGTCAAGGCCGAACTACCATTCAAAAATTTTTTCTGACCCCACTTCTTCTTTGCTTCAAATAGGCTTTCTTGGACATATGGAGTCATATTTACTTGATTTCCGACTTGCCTCATAGCATGTGAAAGCAGTTGCACCACGATCTTTTGAGGTGTTGTATATCTATGCATGCTTGGAAAACAAAAGTGCTGGTGCACTAAGCGAACAACCTCTTCAATATCAGTTCTATTGATTTCCAAAAAGGATCGCTTTTTAGGATCATGACATTCATCTTTGACATTAGTGTGTCCTTCTTGATTCCATCCAAAAGCTCAGTCAATTAGCTCGTGAGTAAATTGAATTGTCTTCCAGGCACCAACTTTATCCAGTACTCGTGCCTCAGGGACTGATATCTTATTTGATGCATACTGGAGTGTATTCATCACTTGCGCACATCTCTGAAAATCTGGCAAATATATTGGAAGTCTTAAAAAGGCATCAATTCCAGCTTGAGTCCAGACATCTGTCATGCGCGGTAATCCTTGTACGATAGTCTTGAAGTCTTGCGACATGATAGGGCAGTAGTGATCCCTGTCCATGATTTTGATAGTGGCCATGAAAATGAGATCCGATACTGGTTGGTCATCCAGAAACCAATGGCCTCTCGCTTTTGTTATTGATTCCAATGGAAGAAGTTGGACCTCTTCCTCTTGCGTCGCTTCGGAACTAGTAGATGCCATCTGCACTCAATATAGAGTATGAATTAGTGGCATGATAGTATCAGAAATCCTCCTTCATTTGTCTTTCATAGGATTGACATTGCTCCGCGTGAATGGTGTCGTCCCTTCCCAGTGCGTGTGAGAAAGGTAATACCTAGGATTTTTCCTATTTTTAGGTATTTTTATGTTTTTTTCTAAAAGAAAAACAAAAAAGTTAGTTTATAGCCGAAGTGGTTATTAAATTTTTTAGTAATTTTCTTTAGATTATGTACAAGTGCTCTCCTATTTCCCAAGAGGAAAATGTGCTTCACTATCCTGAAATAGAAGAATAGCATGCCGAATGCTTGGCCTTGTAATGTGGCCCTATCATGCATACTTTGGACTCTGGTAACTCCACATGTGTGCAACTTGAATTACTTGGTTGATGACTACAGCTAGTCTTGCTTTTCAGCAACCAAATCTGCTTCACACTGTTGGGGCAGATTGTATTCCTAACATTCCTGAAGAATGTGGTGCTTCTCATGTTGTACGTCTGCTTTATCTGCTTTTTGAGTCTTGGAACGGTTTTTGAAGCACATGTAGACTCCTTCTCTGTCTTGTAGCTATTCATCTTTGGTTGTTTTGTCTTTAGACCATACTGATTTTCCTTGAGCATTGGCTTGACTTTTCTGTTGATTGTCACTTGAGCACATAATTTTGGAATTCATATTTGTGTCTAGGCCGGTTGAGCGGCTATCACCTTTTTCGGAATCCATACTTTAGCAATTCTTTGTGGAACTGAATATCCAGAGTGATTTACATACAAGTTTTGTGGGTTCGTCTACTGTAGCAAGTAGTTCTTTTGTTGAAGATATGTATCCATTTGGTCCTTCCTTATCCAAGCTTGTCGAGTGTAAGGAATGGGGTATATTCTAATAGGTGCAGACTTTGGATTACTCGGAAAACGATTCTCTCTTGTGCGTGGTTCTTCGCTAGGGCTGTTTTCAGATTGAATGACACTCTTGTGTCTTGCTAGATTAGAAAATGGTGTGCAAGCCGAATTCTGTGTATCCTCACATGAAGTACTCGATGAAGGGGTTTCCATAGTGCTATTGAACATACATTCATCACTGGGTTCCTTGGAGTGAGTTTTTGGTTCTATACTTGCGGCTTTGATTGGTCGTTCGTCTAGCATGCTGAATACTTCACGATGTCCTATCCTAGCTGAGATGTATCCTAAGGCCAATTGAATAGTTACTTCATATTCGTATATCCAGTCTTGTCCTAACACGAGCTCTTCCAATAAATCCTGCTCGTGACATACTAAGAGTTTTTGTTCCATAGTGTTGTTTCCTAAGTGTAGAGGTAAGATAATCTCTCCTATACACTTGGTGATCTAACCTCCTATTTCAATCAGCTTTGCCTTTGATGGACGTAATTCTTCCTTGAGTTGTTGAGTCAATGAAAATTTGATACAGCTTATGGCGGCTCCTGTGTCAATGAGAGCATCCACTAAGTGGTACTCCGTTTTTTCGGCTCCCAAATTCAAATATGGTTGTGTCCTTTGTTGACCTAGGTTTTCAGTGGCTCTAAAATTAGCCATTGGGATGGGTTCCTCTCCTTGGCGATATCTCTCATCTTTCTCTCTCATCCACTCTTTTCGTTTCCTAATCCGCTCTAGCGCTTCTTGTCTGGCGTCCTCTCGTATTCTTTCTTCCTCTAGACGCCTATTTTTACCCGTTATCAATCGTGAAATTATTTCTTCAGTCAATGGCTCTAAGTATTTTTTCACAGAACATCCACTGATATAGTTTGGTAATACATCTCCATCTAGAGTTGCTAAGCTGATGGCTCTGCTGGTGGATATGCGATTAATGCTTAATGGGCCATATCCTCTTTTTTGCAATTTCTTAGCGTGTTGTTTCAGGGTATATACCAAAACTAAATCTCCTTCCTTCAAATTTTTATCTTTAATATGAGCATCAAAATATGCCTTTTGTCGCCGTTTAGCAGCATAAATCCCTGCTACAGCTTGTAACCTAGTTTCATGTGTTGATATATTTAGGTAGTGATGTGTGTGAACACACTAGGACCGCCGGGGCACTTTTTTCCCTCTTTAGGAGGTTTTTCTCCCCCGGCTTGGATATACGCCTATTGCCCTAATGGGCTACTTATCTTTGTACATTCTCTAGTAATACAGTCAGTATTGTGTGTTGTGCTCCAAGCTTCTTCTTCTTCCTTGTGCTGTTCGCATGCTTCCGCAGACGTCTAACTCCAACAATTGGTATCAGAGAAGGTTGTTGCTTCATCTAGGGCGCCATCGACACTCCTCCGTTTGCAGTCTCAGAATCGCACGAATTTTGGTGAGCATACTCAGCGTGTTTTTGAGATCAAAACAGCTTTGCTTTGTGTGCCGAAATCGCGATCTGGGCTCGTTTCGGCCTCCGAACACACTATCGCAGTGCTTGTGTAGGCTATTTCATCTTTTTGTGCCAAAGGTATATACCAGTTTCTGTTCGCCAGTTTAAGCGTCTCGAAGTCTGCTACAGGTCTAGCAGAACTTGTCTGGGCAGTTCTGTTCAACTTTTTGAGATACAGTCAATTTCCTGCATCAAGGTATTTTAGTCACCGGCCATGGCTGAAAGCAGTGATGTATTCCGTATGTTGGCTGTTGAGGATAAGTTGGATGGTACCAACTACCCATTATGGGCTTATATGATGCGACATGTTTTGGTTGCAAAAGGATTGTGGAACATTGTGCAGGGTGTTGAAAGACGTCCTGTTACACCTGTAACGACAGGTACTACAAATACAGGTGTTGGAGCTGATGAAGATGGTGTCGAAGATGATATTGTGCAGATTCTTGTTCGTGCTGGTGTTTCTGTTGCACCTACTGCAGAGCAGATTCATTGGGATGGCAGAGATGCCCAAGCACATGCATTGATAGCTTTGTCTGTCAAACGTGCCATTATTCCTCATATTCACTCTTGCAGAATAGCTAGGGATGCTTGGGATACACTTACCACATTGTACCAAGGTAGGAATGAGGCTCGTGTTGCTTACCTCGAAAAACAGTTGGAGAGTGAGCACATGAATGAAGATGATTCTATGGACAGTTTCCTAACGAAGATCAAAGATTTGAAGGAACAGTTGATTTCTGCTGATGAGGTTATACCAGATAGCTCACTTGTGCAGACCGTTCTGAATGGTCTTCCTGATTCATATCAGAGTTTTGCTTCTACTCTTCGGTTGATGATGGAAGACAATCCGAATGCCTTATCATTTGAGGAGTTAGTCTCTGTTCTGTTGCAGGAAGATCAGTCCAGGCAGAAGAGTTCCATTATGCGTGTTGCAGATCAAGCTTTCCTGGCTAGTCAGAAGGGCAAAGGAAAATGGAGCTCTTCTACTACTAAGCAAAAATCTGCAAATGCTGCACATTCGAAGAACCAGGATAGAGATGAGAAGAAATCAGAAAAGCAGAAATTGTTTTGCAAGTACTGTAAAGGGAATGATCATATCATAAAGAACTGTCCAAAACTGGCTGCAAAAGAGGCAAAGAAAAAGGAGGCTGGAATGGTTGTTGCAGAAGCCTCTACACCAAAAACAGAGTCTGCTAATCTTGTGCAGGAAGAAGAATGGGCGTTTACTACTGTTTGCAGTTTTGACCCATCTTCTCATGAGCAATGCATGTCTGCAATGGACTCAGATGTTTGGTACTTTGACAGTGGGGTGACCAAACATATTACCTCGCAGCGCAGTTTCTTCTCTTCACTCGAGCCTGCCCCTACAGGGAATACTGTCACATGCGCCAACAACTCCTCTTATCCTGTTATGGGAGTTGGTAAGATCATTCTGACTACTGCTGATGGTAGTTCTTTCACCTTGTCAGATGCTTTATTTGTGCCAGGGATCAAGAAGAATCTGTTTTCAGTTTCTGCATTAGCCAAGATTGGCTGGGTTGTGAAATTTGTTGATGACAGATGTACAGTTCATGATCTGTCAAATGGCGATGTTATAATTGCTTCTGGCATTCTATGTCGTGGGCTGTAGAAGCTCATAGACTATGAAAGATCTATGAATGATTCGGCATGTGCAGTTCATGATTCTCAGGCTATGTCAGATGCAAAGCTTTGGCATGCACGCTTTGGTCATCTGAATTTTGCTAGTTTGCTACGCCTGCAGGAATCTGATATGGTGTCTTCTTTGCCCAAGCTTGAGGCACCTGGAAAACATGTATGTGAAGGCTGTATTTTGGGCAAAATGCAGCATTCCTCCTTTCCAAAAGATGGTTTAGTTTGGGCTATGCAGAAATTGCAGCTTGTACATAGTGATGTTTGTGGTCCTATGCAAACATCCTCTTTTGGGAATTACCTTTACTTCGTGACTTTCATTGATGATTTTTCCAGGCATGCATGGGTATATCCACTCAAAGCAAAGTCCGAAGTGTTCCTCTGCTTTAAACAGTTTTTGGTTTTGGCTGAAAATCTATCAGCATGTAAAATGGGCACCCTCCGTTCTGATCGAGGGGGGGAATATATATCTTCTGATTTTAATGCATTTCTGGCTGAACGTGGGATAAAACACTAGTGTACAATGCCGTATACACCTCAACAGAATGGAGTTGTTGAACGGAAGAACAGGTCACTCATGGAGATGGCGAGGTGTATGGTCAAGAGTCAGGCTTTACCACATAGTTTCTGGCTTGAGGCTGTCATGTGTGCAGCATATGGACTTAACAGGTGTCCCACTAAAGCGCTGCAGTCTATCACTCCATATGAGGCTTGGCATGACCGCAAGCCATCTATTGCTCATCTACGTGTTTTTGGTTGTTTGGCATATGCATTAGTGCCTGAACAACATCGCAGAAAATTGGATGATAAGGAAGTAAAATGTATTTTCGTTGGGTACAGTTCTGAAAGTAAAGGCTATCGTCTATATCATCCACAGACTAAACGCATTCTGGTTAGCCGTGATGTTGTCTTTGTGGAAGATGCTATTCAGCCATTGCTTTCATGTACTAAGGAGACATCTGTTAGCTCCAACGACATGTATGATACCTTGATGCCTCTTTTTACAGGTGGACAGTCTAGTGCTGGTCCTAATGAGGCAACTTCTCAGCCTTTGAAGGTTTCATATGATGATGCAGATCATTCTATTTCTGATGCAGATTTACATGATGCACTTGTTGATGAGAGAGCTGATATTGAGCAGGCAAAAACTATGCCAAAATGGCTGGTGCAAACTTTGCATGACAGCAAATTAGATGCACCTTTGTCATATCGTACTCGTTTAGGCTCTCATAGTGCCTCCTTTGCATCAGATTGCTATGCTATGGCTGCGTCTAGTCTTTGTGATGAGAATGAGCCTGTTTCTTTTGATGAAGCACAGAATTCAGAAAATTGGATGGCTGCCATGCAATCTGAATATGATGCTATAATGAAGAATGGTACATGGTCTTTATGTGACTTGCCTCCTGGCAAGAAGGCCATTGGCACTAAGTGGGTATACAAGCTGAAGTGTAAACCTGATGGTACAGTTGACAAGTATAAGGCTAGGCTTGTTGCAAAGGGTTATGCACAGGAAAGAGGCATTGATTTTGATGAGACCTTTGCACCTACATGCCGTATGACTACTGTTCGGAGCATTTGTGCACTTGCAGCCCATCATGGTTGGAATGTACATCAGTTGGACATTAAAACAACATTTCTGAATGGTGACTTGCATGAAGAAGTGTATGTTTTTCAGCCCTGAGGCTTTGTGAAGAAAGGGCATGAAAACCAGGTGTGCAGGTTAAAGAAGGCATTATATGGTTTAAAGCAAGCACCACGTGCTTGGTATGAGAAGATACATGCCTATCTGGTTGCACATGGTTTTGTGAACAGTCCAACTGAAAGCACCTTATATGTTAAGCGTGCTCATGATGTGCTTCTGATCATTGTTGTCTATGTTGATGACATGCTCTCACTAGTCCTATTGAGAAGCATATTGCTGATTTCAAGGCTGATTTGCATGCCTCATTTGAGATGTCTAATTTGGGGCATTTGCATCACTATTTGGGCATTCAGTTTATGCAAGTTGATGGTGGAATGGCTTTGTGTCAAACGAAATATATTGACACATTATTGCAGCGTTTTGGCCTTGAAGACTGTAAGCCTATTGCCACTCCTATGGAGAAAGGTTTACGATTAAGTCTTCATGATGCTAGAGATGCATTTGATGTTGTTCTCTATCAGCAGGCTGTTGGATGCTTGATTTACTTATGCATTACTCGGCCAGATATTCAGTTTGCTGTCTCACAGATGAGGAGGTTTATGCATTGCCCAGGAGTCACACATTGGAAGGCGGTTAAGCGCATCGCTACTTGAGTGGTACTCGGCTACTTGGGTTGTTTTATCCCAAGGGGGGATCACTACCGCCAGATTTGCATGCTTTTTCTGACTCTGATTGGGCTGGTTGCTATGACACTCATGTGTCCACCAGTGGTTTTTGCTTCTTGCTTGGTAGCTCATGTATATCTTGGTTGAGCAAGAAGCAGCCTACTGTGGCCACTTCCAGTTGTGAGGCTGAGTATAGGGCAGCCTTCACAGCGACTGTTGAGTGTGTGTGGCTCAGACGCCTTATGGCTGATTTGGGTGTTGGCCAGTCTTCTCCCACCACCATCTTCACTGACAGTCAGAGCGCATTGACAGTTGCGAGGAACCCTGTGTTCCATGCTCGCACTAAGCACATTGAGGTGCATTATCACTATGTCAGGGAGAGGTTCTCTGCTGGGGAGATCAGCTTGGCATATGTGCCCACACAGGAGAACATTGCAAACCTTTTCACGAAGGCTCTGCCTAGGGAGAAGTTTGAAGCTTTCCACAAAGCTTTGGGCTTACTTCCTTTCGTGGAGTGATTTCCACATAGCTTGGCACTTCCTTATACATGAGTGCCAGCTCCTTGTTCACCACATCACTCCCATGGGGGATTTGTTGATATATTTAGGTAGTGATGTGTGTGAACACACTAGGATTGCTGGGGCACTTTTTTCCCTCTTTAGGAGGTTTTTTTCCCCCGGCTTGGATATACGCCTATTGCCCTAATGGGCTACTTATCTTTGTACATTCTCTAGTAATACAGTCAGTATTGTGTGTTGTGCTCCAAGCTTCTTCTTCTTCCTTGTGCTGTTCGCGTGCTTCCGCAAATGTCTAACTCCAACATCATGTAACTTCTCTATTTGATCCAATTGAGCTGAGAGTTCATGTCCAGTCCACTCATAAGTTGTTGCTACTCTGAGAGTGGGTATTAAGAAATCAATTGGTAAAATAGCATTTTGTCCATACACTAAGTTAAAAGGAGTAGTTCCTATGGCGGTTTTGTAAGCTACTCGGAATGCCCATAAAGCATGATGTAATTGTTTATCCCAATCAGATCTACCATTGTTCACAATTTTAGTGAGAACTGTGCACAAGATTTTATTTGAACTTTCAGCTTGTCCATTGGCTTGTGGGTGATAAGGGGCTGATTTCTTATGAATTACCAAGAATTCATTCAGTAAGGCTTCTATCACTTCATTCACAAAATGCGTACCTCTATCACTCACAATTTCTATCGGTAGTCCAAACCTAGTGAAAACGTTTTCGAAGAGAAACTTGGCCATAGTTCTTGCGTCATTTTTCTTGGTTGCTTTGGCTTCAACCCATTTGGTTAGGTAGTCTGTGGCTACAATTATATATTCGGCATGGAATCCTTTAGCTGGGGGGCTAATAGGTCCTATGAAGTCTATTCCGCATTTAGTGAAAGCTCTGGCACTCATCATGGGTTTTAATTGCATTTTCATCTCTTCTAATTGGTTGACTAAGTACTGTAGGGCTTGATGATCAATGAAGAATTTGAATTTGTTTGCCAATAAATAGTGTCAAAACTTCTTTACTGCATACACCATTCCTAGGCCTTCTCTTTTAGTCGTGGTATAATTGCGTTCTGCTTGATTGAATTGTCTACTGGCATAGGCTATAGGGTGATCTAGCTTTCCTGCATCTACGGGTTGAGCTAGGATGCAAGCAATGGCAAACTTGGAAGCATCTACATGAATGTGAAATGGCTTATTCCAATTGGGTACTCGGAGGATTGGTGCTGAAATCAATCGACTCTTTAATTCGTTAAAAGCCTTTTCACATTCTTCAGTCCAGTTAAACTGAGTCAATAATGCATAAAGAGGTCTAGCAATTATGGCATACATATGTATAAATCTTCGGTAGTATCCGCAATGTCCCATAAATGCTTGGACTTCCTTAGCAGTCTTTGGTCTTGGCAAATACAGAATCACTTTGATTTTGTCTTCATCAATTGAAATTCCATTTTTAGACAATATGTTCCAATATTTTTCCTTGTCAAACCATGAAGACACATTTTTCTAAGTTGAGGCATACTCTATATTGTCGACATCTGGCAAAGATCTTTTCTAGTTCTGGGATATGCTCTGATCGTATAGCTGAATAAGTGCATAAATCATCCACGTATACCTCCATACTCTTTCTTAGGAACTCCTTGAATACATGGCACATTAATCTTTTGGAAAGTGGTTGGGGCATTGGTTAGGCCGAAAGGCATAACCCTAAAGGCGTATACTCCCCATTTAGTTGCAAAGGCCGTTTTATGCTGGTCCTCAGGAGAAATAGCTACCTGATTATAACCTGAAAAGCCGTCCAAAAAACTATAAACTTCCTTCCCTGTCACTCTTTCCAACAAATGATCCGTAATGGGCAATGGGTAACTATCCCTTATGGTAGCGGCATTTACTTTTTTCAGATTTATGCATACTCTTAACTTACCATTCTTTTTCGGTACAACCACCAAAGGCAACACCCATTCCATGTGTTCAATCTCATATATGAACCCTGCTTCTAACAACTTATCTATCTCTTCCTTTATCTTCGCTGAGTAAACATCGTAATATGTGTATGGTCTTTGTTTGGAAGGTTTAGCTTCAGATGTCATAGGGATTCTATGTGCACATATAGAAGGGTCTACTCCTTTCAAATCCTTATATGTCCAGGCAAAGACATCCCTGTATTCCCTTATGAGTCGTATTAACTCTTGTTCTTCCTCCATAGAGACATTCTGTTCTATAAAAGTACATCCTTCTTCTCCTTCCTCTAAGGTTACTACTATTTTCTTGGTCTGCTCTTTGTTGTCATATGCTATTCCTGACTATGCTTCTCGTTTTGGCATTTGAATAGCAATTCTTCTCTCTTCTACTTCATATTTTTTGAAGTGGGTGGGCACTTCAAATTGGTCTTGAGGCTTGTTTTCTTCATCATTTTTTGCTCTTTCTAATCCAAGCTCCTCTTCCTGTGTTGGTTCTTGATTTATTTCATTAGCTATGATACTTACTTCTTGATTTCCACTTTCTATTTCCATTTGCTCTTGCTCCATTTCAATGCTCTCGTAATCCTCTTTCCATTCTTTTTCAATTACTTCTCCTTCTTCAGCCTCTTGAAGAACTACCATATATAGACTAACGTCATATCCTTCCTCATCAATGCATTCATTCATGGTTATCACTTCTTCGTTTACACACACATCGAGAGTGGCTAAAATCTCCATCCAACCATGAGGTTCAAATTCTTCATCTAGGAATATTTGAGGCATATAGGCTGGATCTTGTACTGATCTAGCAACTCCTTGCCTTTGCTGCCATCCTTTCCTCCTATCTTCTTCCTTTTTTGCAGTTTGGCATATCCATAGATGAGTGTCTTCATTCATCCATGATTGGTCACTTGAACCTATACTATGAATCGACTAATTATCTTCCTCCTTATGAATCTGATTCCATTGTAAGGGGGGAACATCTTGATATGTATATGTGTGGAGATTTATTCTTGTAGTGGTTCCTTCATGCTGTAGGTATACAACGTCTTTTCCCCAATCTTGCACTACCTTTAGTTGTCTCATGAAAGGTCTTCCAAGTATCATTTCATAATTGCTAGGCCTTTCAAATTGACAAATCGCTAAGGTGTGCTCGAATTCAACTCCGCAAGTGGTAAAAACTACTCGTTCCAATAATCCCAAGGGTCGTTCAGTGTGTCCGTCTGCCATTTGTATCTTCATGCGTGTGGGTCTTACAGCTGGTTTTCCCCATTTCTCCCAGATTTCTTTAGTGGCGATTCCTACTCCAACTCCAGAATCTAAGATGGCTTTAGTGGTGTAACCCCTATAGGTAATTGGAAGGCAAGTATTTCCATCATCTCCCTAACTGAAATCTCCAACCTTATCGACTGGGATATTTACTGTGTTTACTTCATCAGACATCTCCTTCTCTTCCGCCTTGATCTCCAATTGACTGGTTAATCTCTCCTTCAAATGTGGTTTGACCTGCAATAGTTCTTCCAATGTCAGAGTGCAAGGGATTTTTACCTTTCTAAGGTGTTGTATGATATCCGATGTTTGGACTGATGGGTTCAGTTCTTTTTTCCTCATTGAGGGAATGCGGTATAATTCTGAATTATGTTCGTACTCTCCTGTGTAATTTGGCAAAACCTTTACACTATCATTTTCTTCGTTACTTGGATCAATTGGTATTATTTCTTCTGAATTCAGTTCAGGTATGGAGTCTTCAATTTCACCTTCTGCTTCTAGCTCCTCAAAGGGTGGGTCTATTCCTTCCACTTTCTTCCACCGGTCTTCTTGGACTTTTGCCCACAAATCTTTAGGCCATTCCCCTTCTACTTCGGGAACAATGGATCCTTCCCTTTTATCCTCACAGTAAATTCCATTATGTGTCTTACCTGCTTCGGGTTTCTCGAGTTCCTTAGGGATGACACACTCTTGGAGTTCTCTTTCGGGAATTTGTGAATTGGGTAATTGAAGAGCAGGTTTTTCTAAGGTCTGCTGAGCCACTTCAATTAATTTTTTGCATATCTCCAACCTTTCTTTCTCTAGGTCACCTCTAGGATATTCTTTTTCATGTTGTTTGATGGTAGGTCATGCTCTTATTCGTGCCTTGTACGCCTGAATCCACATGGCTAATTCTTCAGGCATGGGATCTGCTAAAACTGATCCTACCTCTTCTTTCTTACACTTTCCATTTTTATTTTCTTCTTCAAATTTCTGTCTCTCTTTTGGATTTTGTTCGCTCTTCTCATTTTCCTTCTTTTGTAGTAATTTCTTTTCCTTTATCCTATCTCTACGGTTCTTCCATCTCTGTGTTCGTTTACTTGTAACACTTTTCTCAAGCTCTTTCAAGTCTTCAACTAGTTGAGGTGTAGGTATGTTCATTTCTCTGTCACCTTGATTATTTTCTTCAGTTTTATCTGGGGTCTCTCTAGTTTTGGCTCTAGTTATTGCTTTCAATGGTATAGTGTACTCCTTATCGCTTCCTGATGATTCTATCACTTCTATCACATTAATTTGCACATTAGAGTTAACTTTGTTGGGGTTCTTGGGGCAATCCCTGAAAAGGTGTTCTTTACCACAATCACTACAGTATCCTTCCCAGACTCGCTGTGGTGGTGGTGGGTTTGGTAGTGTACATTCTCTGATATAATGATCACCTCCGCATCTATAACATGGTCCTCTAGGTACAGGCGATCTGTTGATAGGTCGGGGGGGTATGGATGCCCTAGGGGCTGTGTACATCAATGACACATAGTCCTGCTCATATCCGTAGGAACTATCTGGCACTTCCATGCCATAGGTATATGGTTCGTACATTTGTCCATATTCTATCATAGAGCTCTCACTGGGATAGTTTCCTTGACTATGGTCATAAGATGAGTCATATGGTTCATTGCTAGGCAATGGTGTGGCTGGGACTATCGCTCTCTCTAAGTTTTCTTCAGGTTGAGCTATTTTCAGTGGGACAACATTTTGAGGATGGGGTGGTTGTTGTCCTAACACCGGTTGTGGTTGATTGTAACTTTGATAAGCATATGGTCGTGGTACGAGTACCTGCTGCTGATATGTGGGATATCTAAAGGCTTCACCTCCTTGATTTCTCTGAGGGTATCCGTAAGATATGAGCGGTTGTGTTGGTCTTGCTTGCCTATTGTAAGGACAATTTTCTGAGCTGTGATTTGTGTATTTTTGTTCTATGCTGCAATATTGTAAAGGTCCTGGAACAGGTGGTCTATTGTAAGCATAGGTAGGTGGTGGGACTATTCCCCTAGTGCACAAATGAGATGGATGATCTCCTCCACAATGCATACATCTTCGAAGCATGGGCACTCTCATTGGGTTGTTGGGGTAGTTCCTCTCTCCTTGAACGTTCAACTTCTTTGCGTTTAAGTCGGCTATTTCCTCTACATTGTTCTTACAGTTTGATGTGCTGCTGGCTGAATCTTCACTTTTGATACTACCTTGAGGTATTTTCATATCCTCCGCTAAATTGTCTTCTAGGTCGATACATTCCTTCATGCATTCTTGCAAGGTTTGAACTCTCTTCACGTACACCAGAGATCTTAATGATCCATTCAACAATCCCTCCAAAAATAATGACACCATTTTGTTTTGGGTGGGTCTCTCTTCCACTGGGCACCTATCCACATATCGCTTGAATCTTCTTGCTGCCAATCTCACTGATTCCGTAGGAGCTTGGTTAAAGCTATTGATTAATGATGATGAGTTGTTTTTAATTCCAGACTTAGTGAATTCCTCAATCATTTCTTGATAGATTTGTTCCATATTTTGAAAATTGTTAGGATCTAATGGCTGGAACCAAGCTAAAGCTGTGTCTGTCAAAGTTAGACCAAAAGACTCATATTGGATAAAAAAATATTCTACTTGTTCTGCTCTGATTACTTGCTTAAATTCAGCTATATGATTGTAAGGTTCACTAGAGCCATCATAGTGATTTCTCATGCATTGGGCAACTTGAATTGGCCTTAATCTTCTTCCTCCTTCAGGCGGTCTAGGCATCACAGGGAAAACTAGTCTTCCAATGGGTATACTAGGTCCTCTTGCTACAGGTGGTCTAACTGGGGCAGGAATTCCATTTCTTGGATCCACAGGTGGTTGAGGTCGATAATTAGGGTTATTTGCAGGCATAGCAAACTGCACATGTGGTCTAACCGGGATTTGAGTTTGTTGTGTTTGTCATGAGTGCTGAAATGAATTATCCTGAGAGGTTCCATGTGGGTTTTGTGAAGTAGTGGCTTGATCCCTCGGGGGAAACACTGGAATGTTATGATATTTCAACCCGGCTCTCTCTGAATCTGTTAGGGGCCAATACCTTCTCTGGTTTTTGTCCAAATATGTGATGATGGTGGGAAAGTCAGGATCTTGTAACTCATAGATAGTCGCGGGGTTAGGGGCTGCTTCCCATAATGAAGAGTGGGCTCTAAGGAGATTCTCCATTCCATTGATCAAATACACATCCATTAAGGAGTCATCTTGGGGAATCAGGTCTCCTCTCCAAACCCTAACAATAGTAGATCTCCCTCTAGGTGTGGTCACTTGCACTTCATTCCCGTCTTCATTAAGGTTATGAGAAGTGTTTTCTTCCCCAAGCTCATTGATGTTTTCGGGGTATTCTGTAACAACATACTGGATATCCCTTTTATCCATATAAAATCCTCCTGCATACTTAACTGCTGGCCTAGGCACTATGTAAGCATCTGAAGCTTTCTTCAATCTGGCCACTGATCGGTTTAGTCCATCTAGGTATATGGGTGTCTCGTTTTGATTGGTGGTCACATATTCTAAAGATGTCTGATATTCTCCCTCAATAATTGACATCATGCCAATCATTGGTACAGTGTTTTGCATATCCTCTGAAGCCATAGGAATTTCTTCTTCTGACTCACTAGAGGTTTCAGAATAATTTGAACGGCTACTTGGTTCGGCTACGCTTCCTACAGAAGAGATTAGACTCCTTCGGCTTCCTAGGATTCTCCCAGATCTTAGGTTCATTCACTTTAAAGTTCTATTTAACCTTGCGAACCTCCAACTTCTAGAGTTCTTCACTAAAGGTCAGAATTCTAGAAGAATTTCGCTGGGAAAGGACTGACTATGAAATCTCAAGTCACGATACTTAGCCCAAAAAGTTCACGATACTCGACCTTTCAACAAGACGATACACGATACTTGGATGAGACGATACACGATACTTGGATGAGACGATACACGATAGTTCAAGAACTCGATACACGATATTTGAGCAACACGATACTCGATACACAAGAAACACGATACTCGAAACACGACACTTGATCACACGATACTTGATATAGCACGATACACGATACTTGTATGAGACGATACACGATACTTGGATGAGATGATACACGATAGTTAAAGAACTCGATACACGATATTTGAGCAACACAATACTCGATACACAGGAAACACGATACTCGATACTTGTGAAGTATCGCGATCGGGCAAACACGATACTCGATACTTGTGAAGTATCATGATCGGTCAAACACGATACTGGATACTTGTGAAGTATCGTGATACTCAACCACAGGAGATCACGATACTTGTCAGGTATCGCGATACTCGACCGCGGGAGAACACGATACTTGACACTTTTCAACTTTTTGCAAGTGTTTTTTTGGATTTTAATTTCATATCCAGGTGCCTAGAGTGCATCTACCCTCCCCTTTTAGCCTGAATCAGAAAATTACTTCTTCTCTACCCCGGTATGTCCTTCACAATACTTCACGCAGATCGTTTTTTTTTTAAATGCTTAATTTATGTGATAAGGATGAGAGAATGATATATGTGCTTACCTTAGGTACTCTCCCTCAGCCCTTTAACCACGTTGACTTGCTCTACGCAGCTCAAACAACCCGGAATTTAGCTCACGATACTCGACAGTCACCTCTCACGATACTTGTTCAAGAGACAAGTGACTTACAAAATGACATTTTTTGGCTTTTATACTTTTGAATTTTCCTACTCACTAAAAAAACAACAAGACAAAGATTGAAAGCTACTCTAATTACTTAACCTACTCCCTTACTCCTCCTACTCTACTCACTCCACTCACTTCCCTAGACTAATAACTCACTACACACACTTCAAGAGTGAGAAGTAGTAAGTGCGAATGAAAGTGACTTACCAAAGAAGAGAAAATCACTACTCCTCCTCTCGCTTCAATGCAGAAAGCTACTTACCATCACACGAATGCCTCAGTTTGATTCAACACTCCCCGGCAACGGCGCCAAAAACGTGTGTACCTAAGAACCAACTTAGGGACTTGTGGAGAAAGAGACTATACCTCAGTCCCCCTCAAGTGCATATAGTGGGGATTCACGCTTTAATTATCAATCCGATGAGTATCAAAACTTAGCCGAGTGTATGAAGACATGCATTCAAATGACGATCAATGCAAATGAGTTACTCAAAGAGTGCAAACAAGGCAAAGACTAAACCAAACAAGGTTCAACTATCAGTCATGGTGTCACGATACTTGGTGCAGCAGCCAACAGTAAATTGAGATTTTCTCTTAGCTCCGAACTTTAAATATAGCAAATAGCATACGCATTTCAAAGCTCTCGAGAAGACGCATCCAATGGTGGTATTTTCACTCAATTCTGACACTTCTACTTCAAGTTATGAGCAAAATACTGAGCCATGGGAATGACCTTCCTACACTTCAGCACTTCCTACACTTCATACACACCTTGACCACAGCAAACAAACGCTTTCATGGATAGAAAACATTTCCTAACACTCTTTCCAAGCAACACACATGCACACAAGCTCACAAAGAAGAAGATACAGAGAGGAGAAGACACAAATTCGAATTTCTGTGCTCTTGATTCTCACAATGGCAAAAAGTCTTTACAAAGAGTCACAAATTGACTTATATACTTGTGCCCTAAAAATGGTCCTTTCATACAAGAGACAGGCACTTTATTCACTAAAAGGCTAATTTCCTACTAATTTACATGGATAAGCTACTAATCTTCTGTGGGGATGCATCTAGAGGACTCCTCTAGTGCATTTACAATGGAAAATATATTACAGAATTATTATGATACAAAAATAAGGTGTCCAAATCGGAAAAATTTTGGGGCCCATCTTTTTATCTGCCCTGTGCTCTCTTTGCTCTGCAACAATCTTCTTAAGCCATGTGTGATGATTCTGCCTCATGTCCAAGTTCCTGCAATTTTGCTTTACCTTTAGACTTCCATGCTCTGATCTTTTCCATATGAGATTCTTCATCATCCTCTGAGGTGTCTTGTTCTTCAATCTTTGGTTGTTCTCTACCAAGCTTTGGAAAATCTTCTTCAAGATCATATGGTAAATTGATCTTCCTGCATGAATCTTCATACCATGAATTGTTTTCATCAAAAACTACATCTCTGCTTACCAAGAATCCTTTGTTGGTAGGGTTGTATAACCTGTAGCCCTTTTGATTGTTGTCATATCCAATAAATACACACCTTTCTGCCTTTGGATCCATCTTGCCTCTAACCTGTGAAGGAACATGAGCAAAAGCAATACATCCAAAAATTTTACAATGATCTAAGCTTGGTCTTCTTCCATTCCAAGCCTCATATGGAGTCATCCCATCAAGGGATTTTGAAGGCAACCTGTTGTCCTATTCCTCCTTTCTGCCACTCCATTTTGCTCAGGAGTGTACCTTGTAGTTACCTCTCTTTTGATTCCTCTTTCTTGAAGAAAAGAATCAAACTCATGGGAGAAGTATTCTCCCCCTCCATCTAACCTTAGCCCTTTTATTGATTTACCTGTTTGATTCTCCACAAGAGCCAAATATCTTTTGAAACATGAAAAAACTTCATCTTTGTGTTTCATAAAGAATAGGATAGTCCATCTGCTGCAATCATCAATAAAGGAGACATAATACCTTGATCCAGATATTTAAGCTTCCTTGCTAGGTCCCCATACATCTGTATGAACCAACTCCAAGAGATCTCCATGCATATAACCTTTCTTCATGAATGGTAACTTGTGAGACTTTCCAAATTGACATGCACTACACTTATAAATCATATGTTGTTTTGACAAATTAGGGAGTCCAAGTACACTTTGGTCCCTGCAAATTTGCTTTAATGACCTTTCACCAATATGTGCTAACCTTTTGTGCCATACTTCCAATTCTGTGAGTGTCTGACTACCATAATTAAAGAGAGCAATGTTTCTAGTGTCTTGTAATTCAAATGTGAACAATCTACCTGCCTTTTCACCTTTTGCAATTCTTCTTAATCCTTGACTTGGATCTTCAACAAATGCTCCTGCTTTTGTGAACCTCACTTGCAACCCTTTCTCTACTATCTGCCCAACACTTATCAAATTCTTTGTAATGGTAGGGACATAGAGTACCTTACTGAGTAGGTTGATGTTTCCATCAGGTGCTTTGACATTGCCTATTTTCTCCACAAGATGTCTTGTATCATCTCCTGTTTGTACCTCATGCTTATTCCTTGGATCTTCTAAATCTGATAGGAGTGCCATATTTCCTGCCACATGATTTAAACAACCTGAATCTATGTAGAAAACATGCTCATCAGATTTACCTTGTGGCATAGCCATGTTCATGATCAATAATGAATCCTCTTTGTTTGAGTTTTCTGTGTAGTTATTGAAGTCTCTTCTTCCTTTGTAGCCTCCTTGATAGTTTGAATGATTGTAGTTGTTGTAGTTGCCATGATAATTGTTGAACCTTCCTCTTGAGTAGCCATAACTTCCTCTAATGTATCCTCTGCCTCTTTGATTCCTAGAATTCCTAAAACAATTTTCAGTTGTATGATTAGTTAGTCCACAAATAGAACATGATTTGGAGTCTTGGGATCTCCCCCTGCCTTGTCTACCTCCTCTTCCTCTACCTCTGCCATGTCTTCCTCTACCTGCATAGTTAACTTGATATGTACCTGCTTCATCATCCACTTTCTTTGCCTTTCCTTTGTTATCTTTGGACTTGCTTTTATGAGTGTATAAAGCTAAAGATTGATTACCTTTAGAGCTTTCTCCATTTTTGATAAGCTTTGCCTCTTGAGTAAGTAGTTGTCCAATGAGTGTATTGAAATCAGGTACATGCATGTCCATGTACAAATCCATAGCTGTGGTGAATGCTTCCCACTTCTCATCTGCCTTCAAGCCATTGATGACCTGCCTTACAATTTGCTCTTCATCTATTACGTCTCCAATGCTTCCCAACTGATCTGCTATGTCCTTGAACTTTGTGACAAAATCAGTCACATTTTCTTTGGGAGCCTTCTTGAGAGTTGTGAAATCCAGCCATAGTTGATGCTTCCTAGCTTTAGTACTTGAAGAGAAGAAGGCTTCAAGTGCATCCCACACTTCCTAAGATGTCTTACAACTTCTAATGTGAGGCAACAAAAAATCTGAGATAGATTTGAGGAGATAAGACCTTGCAAGTGCATCCTTGGAGCACCATGTGCTCAATCTTTCTTGCTCTTCTTGTGTTGGTTGACTTTTGTTCTTGAAACTTGGCATAACTTCATCTCCAGCCACATAACCATATAAACTTCTACCTTGGAGATAAGCTTCCATTCTTAATGACCAAGCTGAGTAATTACCTCTATCCAATTTGTCAATTGATGAAGGAAATCCATCTGCCATGTTGTCCAACCTTGCTCTGATACCACTGTGAAGAGATGGATAGGTATGTGCTTGAAGATGAAGAGGTGTTGCAAAATCCTTGCTCTATACCAGCCAAATGAACTCCAGGAGTATGTGGTGGGCCCTTTTAGCTTGCCAATGGATGTATTAGACACCCTATGTACCTTGGAAGATCACTCACAAAAAGATAGACCAAAACAGATAAGTTGGAGTTAGCTCAGAGGTGAAGAACTTGCTATTTTGGTTCATACACCTGTCCAGTGTTTTTCATAATTCTCTAAGCACAACAGCAATTAGCTTAATTCCTCTTGGGGAAGTCTATTTAACTTAAAGAGCTAACTTTCAAGAGTAATCTCATAAAAAATAATAAACCACACACTGAGAATGATCTTTAGCAATTGATGACATCATCTCGATTTTCACGGGCTGCTATAGTTTGAGATCAGTGAGCAAAAAAATGAACATAACTCTAGATTTAAGAATCCAATGATTATGAAAATTTGTATGCTTATACTAGACAATAAGCTTAATCCAAAAAGCTTTAAATCATTGAATTTGAATAAGTACACACTGCGAAAAAGCTCTGACAAGATGAGTAAAAAAGCCGGGTACCTCACAGAAAAGTGAAAATGAAGAGATAGTGTTGACTTCAACTGAACATAACTCAAGATTGGAATACCCAAATGAAATGAAAATTTGTGAGCATATAGTAGACTTATAGAGATAATTTTACAAAGTTAAATCACTAAAAATGATGCATCAAGCACATAGAAACAATCTCTGCAATCTGACTGAGAAAACTGAGAGATATGGCAGTGAGTAGTACACTTCACAAGAACATGGAAATATGAACTCAAATGATCATGAAAATGAAATTATATTGCTTGTACAATACAAGGAACTTACTGCTTCATATGTGTGCCTTGTAATCACACCTTGATATGGCATAAAGCTCAGCTCTTATAGGTCTTCACATAGGTCTCTCTAACCACGACTAAAACTGCCATCTATTTATAGTTGAGTTTGGGAGGCTAACTTCCCTCAATCACTCTCCAATCAATTAGTGATTGATTTGATTCTCTATCTACCATAAATCACGAATTCGTGGCTCCTCTTTCCCTTTTTGATCAA
>MU261860.1:82500-86482 GCA_020310875.1 Ceratopteris richardii | reverse complement strand
GGGTCTTGCAGATAAATGGTATAGTCAATATGCAGATGGCCATTTCACTACATGGGAGGCTCTGAAGGCGGCATTCTCACAGACATTCTGACCAAGTGATTCCTCAGAAAGAGCTCTGGATCAGCTAGAGAATTTGAAGCTAAGATCAGGTGAATCTTTTCATGAACTTCACACTAGGACAAAAGCACTTGTTGCATGTCTGCCAAATGCTCCAGGTGACTTTTTGGTTAAAAAATGGATAGAAAAGCTCTGCCCAGGTCATCTCAGCAGAAGCTTCGTGAGTCTCTTAGATTGGATGCGACCCTCAATGATTTTGTTGCATCCGCATCACGCATTGAAGAAGCAAGGCAACATTTCGAAGGGGATACAAAACCAAAGTACGCTGTAGACATGGATCCTATTGAGCAACTGAGGAGGGAATTGGAAGCATTGAAGATGCAACAAAATCAACAAGAAGAGAAGGTCTTGCCACCACTGCGCGCACTGATGATGAAGTAGCTCAACTTCGCCGTGAGTTAGAAGATTTGAGGACCACTCAGGATATAAGGAGACAAATTTGGTGCACGATCTGTAACAACAATGGACATTCCAATGCTAATTGTCCCAATAAGGTAAGCTGTCAATTTTGTGGAAAAGATGGTAATGAAGCCAGAGATTGCTATTACCTCAAGGGTACACAGCAGAGAGGTAACCCTCAAACTTTGGATTCATACTATGCTAGCACTTCGAATACACCTAACAGAGAGGAGAATAGACGTGCAAAGCCTAGATATAATAGACCTTTGATGTGCTATCGTTGTGGTGAGTATGGTCACATGCAAAATAGATGTTCCCTCCCAGAAGATGCACCTCCTTGTCAACATTGTCCAGAGGCCAAGGATCATTATACCAAAGATTGCCCAAGAGGTCGTCCTCCTCCAATTCACATGATTGCAGTCTCTCCACATGAAGAAGGAAAACCACTCAGACTTATGTTGTTTCATCCTCTGCTATGCCCATGATGACTAGAGCTAGGCAAGCAGCTGCAACCCAGAGAGATGAACGACAAAGATTTCAGGATAAAGAGGAAGAAAAGAAGTGTGGATGGAAGGACTAAGTGGAAATTGAAGGAGCTTATGAAGAAATGACTACTTCTCTAAAGGGCCAACCAACAAGTCTACAAGAAAACACTCAGGAGGTAAACATTGAACAGATCTTGAAAGGTATTCATCACAAGGTTAGTCTATATGAACTTATAAGGATGGATTCAAAAATAAGAAGTGACTTACTGAAGATTATACACTCTGCTCACTTGGTCCAATCACCTAGTATAGATGGTTTCATGGTTGATTTTCCCCCTGCACCCTTAGCAGACTACCAAAGCTCAAGATTATCTGTTTGTATAAAGGATGAAACTCTCACAGGTGTGATCATAGATGGAGGCTCTGGTATAAATTTAATGCCAGATTTTACAATGAAGAAGCTGAAATTGAACCCCACCAAGTTGGCACCATTCACGGTTACATTGGCAGATCAACATCGGGTTGCGCCACTGGGCATTATTGAGAAGGTACTGATGGTAGTACAGGGCTGCCATTTTGTTTTAGATTTTGTTGTTATTGCACTTCCACAGGAGACTTCTTACCCTCTACTCCTGGGGAGACCTTGGCTGAGACAAGCAAAAGCTTTGCAAGATTGGGGAAAAATAAACTATGGATTTCAACAAATACCAATAGCCAACTGCAACTACATTTGGAAGAAGAATTCGACTCAGGAAAAACTACTGGATATACTGTGGATACTCAGGTAATGCCCTCTCTACCCCAAGAAGATGATACATTGTTAAATTGGATGATGGGAAGTGGAGGAGTGTTGCACAGTGGAGATCAATGAAATTGAGGAAGAAGTTGCAGATAAGGAAATTACAGAAAAGGGCAATGAAGACCACAAGGTGTTGGAGAATGGAGCAATTGCAGGAAAGCACAAGCCTTGAGGAAGCAGCCCAGATAAAAGTATCAGAGAGGGAAGATTATGAACCTAAGAGCAGAGAAGATCTCCCTTTTGCAGATATACCTCAAGGTTGGATGAAAGAAGAACATGTTGCAGAATATAAATTAAAATCCACTCCTGCATATAGTGGAGATGATTTCTCAAGCAAGACCAATTCTGAAACATTGGTTCAAGAAGTAAATTTAGGGGATGAAGAGAACCCTCAAATAGTTCACTTGGCATCCTGGTTGTGGCATTATCCTCCTTTGCTACAAAAGGTAACTTCTTTGCTTTTTACTTACAAAAGTGTCTTTGCATGGTCCTACAAAGATCTAACAGGGATACCAGAAGAGCTTGGGTTACATCGGATACCTAGTTGAGGGAGCCGCGCCAATAGAAGTAGACCATATCGACTCAATCCGAAGTATGCAGAGGCGGTAAAAGCAGAGATTACAAAATTAAAGAAGCAGGTATAATTGTGCCAGTAGAAACATTCCAGGTGGCTTTCTTCTATGGTTATTGTTCCGAAGAAAAATAGGCGGAAAAAATAAGAGTATGTGTTGATTTTCGTGCTTTGAATAAAGTGACTATTCAAGATGGATTCCTCAGCCCTTCACATAGCAAGTACTTGAAGAGGTAGCTTGTCCACACTCTGTATAGTTTCTTGGATGGTTTTAGTGGCTACAATCAGATAGTGATCCATCCTGAGGATAGGGACAAAACAGCCTTTGTCACTCCCTGGGGCACTTAGGGTCTATACTCGAATGGCTTTTGGTTTGAAGAATGCACCGGCTTCATTTAATAGAACGATGTATCTGATATTGGGCAAATGGTTAACAACATTTCTACGCATTTTCATGGATGACTTTTCAGTAATTTTCAGGTACAGATAAAAGAGCAGCAATTCAAGATTTCCATGACCATTTGGAAAATCTAAAAGAAATTTTTGAGCAATGTCTCAAAACAGGTTTGAAATTGAATCCTGATAAATGTCACTTTTTGGTTACTAAGGGCACTCTTCTTGGTCACATAGTATCTACTGAAGGCATAACTGTTGATCCTGCAAAGGTTACAACTATTCTTTCCATGCCAATTCCACAAAGCCCAAAGGAAGTGCAAAGTTTCTTGGGCCATGCAGGTTATCACAGAAGATTCATTAGGATGTATTCGGAAATTGCTAAGCCCTTGTCAAGGCTTACCAGCAAAAAGATCCCTTTCTCATGGAGTGCTGAAGCTGACAAAGCATTTTGTGAACTAAAGTTGAGGCTATGTACTGCTCCCCTTTTAAGTGTTCCTAATTGGTCATTGGAATTTCATGTACATACAGATGCTAGTCTTCATGCTGTTGGTGCAGTTCTAGCTCAACCATCATCTCACAAAGTGGATAGACCTATCTCTTATGCAAGCAGACTACTCAACCAAGCTGAAAGAAATTACAGTACAACGGAAAGAGAAGGTTTGGCTATCATATTTGCTCTTCAGAAATTCCGACATTATCTCCTTGGTGTACATTTCATTGTTATCTCTGATCATCAGCCCTTGAAGTATTTGATAAACAATCCTAGAGTAGCTGGAAGGATTTGGAGATGGTTACTCCTATTCCAAGAATTTAATTTTGATATTCATATTAAGCCAGGAAAAGAGCACTACATGGCAGATCAAGTGTCCGAGGATCGCAATGAGCGAAAAGGCAACAGGTATTAATGATGAACTGGTGGATAGCAATCTTTTCCTAGTAGCAATTCGGACAGGTTGGTATGATGAAATTCTTCATGTTCTCACTACTGGAAAGATCCCAGAACACTTGACACCTGTAGAAAAAGAGAAGATTGCTCCTCAAAACCAAAGCATATTCTCTTATAAATGGAAATTTATATAAATACTGTCAGGATGATATATTGAGAAGGTGTGTCTATCCAGAAGAGGTAAATCTTTTGCTGGAGGTTGCACACAATGAAGGACACCTAAAGGGGGAAGAATTGTCTCATAGAATCATCCACAAAGGTTTATGGTG
>MU261860.1:0-80000 GCA_020310875.1 Ceratopteris richardii | reverse complement strand
CGGGAGAAATGGATTGGGCCTGACCAAGAGGATGGAAAATATGGCTCTCCAGGAAGCATAAAAAATTGATACTGTGCAGGATCGAGACAATGTTTGGAGGCCTCCATCTCTGAAGTATCTAGGGCGGGGCGAAGGTTCCCATGGTTCTTCTCAGCAGCACATGAAAAGTTGGCTACTCTCGAGAAGGGTTATCAGGTGATTGGAGCAGAAGCATGATGGAAATGACCTTTCCAATTAAGGTATTTCTTGGGGCTCGGGGATTGGTGAAGTTAAAATCAATATCTACCCACCCTTTCTCACACTCAACGGGTGTTTCTAAATCATCGGCAACATAAAGTAAAGATCTCAATTTGACTACAAAAGGGTGTGTGATAAAAAGTGCGCATGGTAAAAATTGGAAGCAGAGAAAATACTATTGCTACTAGGCCATTCACGACGACTACCTATTTTTGTGGATCCAACTCAAATCAAGTGGAATATTTGACCTACCCCTCCAATTTTGGGTATTCCACCGGCGCATGATCAATGGACGGAAGATTCGGCCAAGGCCTCTTGGCCTATTGGGGCCTATAAAATCAAGGGATTTGTGCTCATTTGGTGTTACATGTACACACAACAATTTTAGAGACACGGTGGTTCGTGCATACGTGCAAAAGTCCTCTCTTGCACTTGGTGGTTTCAAGCCTATTGTAGGAGCTACTCTGTAGTGTGTATACAGAGGATAGGCTTCTCAATGGAGGGCTATGAGCACTATAGTGTAAGAGAGTAGCTTGGATTTTTTTTTTCTTTTCTGTGAGTCAGTGTATTGATTCAGCTCTATTCTCTTGAGAAATTCTTACCATTTGTATTGTTCTGAGTGAGTTAGTCTGCATATCAGTGGCCCCTTATGCTGATGGGAAGAACCTGTTGTATTGGAGTTATTACTTTTAGGGTGGCTTGTTAGCCCTAAGCTTGCACTTTTGAGCATCACGCTGCCCCACCTTGTAATCCATCTTATTTGAATCAAGAAGTGGATGGTCTTTTAGTCACATGTTGTTGATGTTTGCCGAAGTACGTACAATCTTTATTTACCTTTACTTGCTCACAGAAATGTTAAAGGGTATACTTCCCTACAAGAGAACCCCCCTTGAGTAGGCGGTGTACTGGACGTGTTTAATTTTCATTCTCTACTTTTGTTAAAAGCAGATACCCCAGTACCTCCTCTACAGTGTTCCATACTAAGATTTTGCTACTCAGATTATGATTCTTTTATAAATTCTAATATGTCACTTCTCATTTTCGAATCCATCTTTACCGATTGATATAGAGTTACCTTTTGGCATGTGTTTTTAACATGTAGTGCACGTCAATTGTTGTAGATATGCATAACTTCTTTGTCAGATTCATACATGCATCATTAAATTAGGCAATAATGAACGAAAAAAGAAGGAAATATAAAATTTTTCATCCTAACCTTGTATGATCCTTGAACCACACTCCTCTTCGAGGATGAGACAAAATATGGTTACACACAATACACGCAAAATATCTCCTCAATCTTTCTATTGCTCTCGTACATCCATATCCACAATGTTGCCAAATTGATTCTTTGATAGGAAATCACGCTCGATGATTCTAATATGGCTCATCCCACAAAGCATTAAATGTGCAATAGGCAACTATGCACATGATCAAGGTTCACATTCCTTTCCCATTTTTAAGTTTCTGACACCTATACAATGGACTTGGATTAAAGAAGCGGGAGTTTTGTGTTTAAAAATAACATAAAAGAATGTTGTTTTGTGGGTTTACTTTTGGATACAATGTGAAACATAGATCGCTTGGACACATCTAATTTCTGTTGTTTCTTTTATGGATACAAATCATGGATCACATGTCCCTAATCTCAGCCAATATGATGATTTTAAGTGATTTCATTCTCTTTGATCAGCTTTTTAAGTGATCTCATTCTTGTCGATCAGCTTTTCACACCTCTGCAAGAAAAAATAGGATGTAACGCTCTCTTTTGACTTTTCAAACCTTCCACTCACATCTTTGAGAGATATCTGTGTGAATACAACGAATCTAGTTCCACTAAAATCTTTGAGAGCTATGTGCATGAATACAAAAAATATGCTTATCACATATGGCTCAAAAAAGGCATCTGAAAGTTGGGAAATTGTTACTAGAATCACCTCTTTTGATGGAACAATATGTTTTTGTAGAGATTAGGCCTAAGGAAAAGAGAAATCTTGACCAAAGGGTCTGAATCCACAACATTCTTGGAGTCAAATCCCATGTAATGGCTTCTTCCCAAAAATATATATGCAAGTCTAGGCATTTCTTGATGAGCATAATATTTTTCCGTACCCAAGTGAAGTAGGTGTTTGTCCTTACCATTTAGTTTTATTAGTATTCTCACAAGCTATGAGTTGTATTTATATTGGGATTTTGGCAAGATGCCAAGGCTTCTACCAATGAGAAATGATCACTATTAGTGGTCAAGCACTAGGAATAAGGATTCCAAGAATATTTTGAGCAGTCATGATGTGCACACGGCTCATTGGGCCTCATTGGGGATTCCTAAGTATGTCCTAGATTAGGACTACTATTAGTTGGGAGAGATACTAGTGAATATTCTATTTCTCAAAATATCTAGAGTTTCACACACCCAATCCCATCTTCACTAACACTTTGAGTCATATCTTCGAACCCGAAAGTTTTCAGTTGCTCCTTTTATATCGTTGAGGACAATGATCATTAGAACAGGGAGAGAGTGTTACATTCCATATCTACTGATACCTCAGTGGCCTACATTGATATATCTACATTGGTCCAAGACGAGAGTCGGCCAAGGACCAAAGCTATGGTGGCCTAAGACCCTTTCATAAAACCATGAGATTATTCATATCCTCTCAAAGTGGCTTTATGAGAGGTTTATGGACCTTAGAGATGTTCCTAGATGTGTGTATGGGCAAGGGATACTTAAGCTAGTTATGTGAGAAGTCATAGACAATGAAATGGGATATCCTAGCTAAAAGCTCTTTAACTCAAATAGCCACCTAGAAGCCTTTTTGTACTAATTTTGGCCCATTTACCTCTCAAAATCCTAGTATTTTTGAAGTCCTTGCTTCCACAGAAGCAATCTATCTATGAAATTTTGGGCTATAAGATGTTTGAGCCATACATGTTAGGTGTGTATAACATCACCCAAGAAAAAAGCTCATTTGCATGCAACTTGAGGATTCTGTTGGATTGCTTTCTCCCCTTCATATACTCATAAGATTAATATAAGACGATCTACAAAAGAAAAAAACAAAGAAAAATAAAAATGAAAGAAGTTTACACCTGTTTTGTGTGAGCATGGAACACAGGGTGTCTCGCACTTGCCATTGTTCTTTGAATGTCAATAAAGATGGTGGTGGTAGAAGATTGACCAACACCCAAATTAACCAAAAGGCATTTGATCCAAACACACTCAATAGTAGCTATAAAAGCTGCCCTATACTTAGCTTCACAACTAGAAGTTACCAAGTATGGAGCAAAGACAATATATGTACACATGAGTGTTATAGAATCCAACACAATCTCAGTCAAAAAAAACATGCAAAGCTAGTGGTAGTGATTCCCCTTGGGATAGAACAAACCAAGTAGCTAGGTACAACATAAATAGCAAAAGATGCACTTAACTACTTATCAACACTTCACACCTAGGATAATGCATAAACTTGCTCATCTTAGAGGCAAAAAACTAAATATGATGGTGGGTTATGCATACATAAATCAAGCAACCAAGTGTGCTCATAGAGAAAAACACCAAATGCATGTCTGCCATCATGGAGACTCAACCATAAACATATCTCCATGGAAGTGGCACTATCTTTGTAATCTTTAAGGCCACAACACTACAATAACATGTCCATGTATCTTGTTTGACACAATGCTATTTGTCCATCAAATTGCATAAACGAAATTCCCAAATAATGATGCAAAAGACACAAGTATGTCACCTCTTAAGAGGCATGTAAATTAGCCTTAAATTCAACAGTATGCTTCTCATTAGGCCCAATGAGTAGTGCATCATGAACATAAACAACAATGATGACAATTACATCATCTAAACGCTTAACCTATAAGGTGATCTCTACTGGATTGTTCTCAAATCCATGTGCTAGCAAGTAGGCATGTATCTTTTCCTAACAAGCATGTGGTGCTTGTTTCAATCCATGCAAAGCCCTTTTTAACCTGGATACATCATGTTTTCATGCCCTTTTGCACAGAAGCCATGGGGTTGAAATGCACAAAATTATTTACATAACTCACCATTCATAAATGTAGTTTTAATGTTCAACTAATATATATTCCAATCATGATGAGTTGTAACTGCATAGATGCTACGAATGGTTGTCATTCAGCATGTGGGAGCAAAGGTCTCATAATCAATTCCGTTTCCTTGAGCATGACTTTTGGAGAAAAGCATAGCCTTATACTTATCAATTATTCCATCAAGACTAGATTTTAGCTTGTATATCCGTTTAGTGCCAATGACCTTTTTGTGAGGAGGCGAGTCACATAAAGACCAAACATCATTCTTTGTAACAACATCAAATTTTGATTGCATAGGAACCATCAATTTTTTTTATTTCTTTGCTTCATCAAAAGGGATAGGCTCATTCTCATCACAAAGGCTCATCCTAAATGAGAAGAATATGTGAAAGGTGCATCTACCTTGCTATCTCTCAAAGTATAAACGAACCATTTAAGCATAGTTTTTGCCTCTTAAATATCACCTCTCTGATCAATGAGCTCTTTCTGTAAATCTGCATCAAAAAAATTGGATGATCTATATCATTGTTTGAAACCTTTAAAGACTTTGAAATCGCCTCACAAGGAGCTGCATTTGACTATCCACGTGTAAAAAGAGACAGCAAAGTGTCATATAGATACATTGAGGTGATTGATGTCCTTTCTGTATATGAAAGTAAGAGCTTAATTGCATCTTCAATGAAACCAACATCAAAACTAACGCGAATGTGCTAGACAACCAAAGACATGTACATGAGCAAAAAATTCCTTACAACCATGTGAAGCCTCATAATGAGTGATAGACTAGAATGCCTTAATGGGAAAACTATTAAGCACACATGTTGCATTGATAACAACTTCAAGCAAAATGCTATGTGGTAAAGCCTTAATATTGACCATACACCGTGTCACATCCATGAGAGACCTATTTTTCATCTCAAAAATTCAATTTTATTGACGTTTATATTGCACTTTACATGAATGTTATATCCCATGCTCAACCAAAAATGCATGAAACTTAGAAGAGATATTTACCCCCTCGATCAGAATGAAGGCTGGCCATTTTACACATTGGCAAATCTTTAGGCATAATAGAGAAGTATTTTAAGCACATAAACTCTTAAGAATTTTCCTTTAATGGATAAACACATGCATGCCTGAAAAAATTGTTGATGAAAGTCGCAAGGTATAGGTAATTCCCAAATGAAGGTGTCTACATAGGTCCACAAAGATCACTACGAACAAACTGCAATTTATTTCTAGATCTAATTGAATCATCTTTAGGGAAGGAAGAACACTTTATTTTACCCAAAATAAACCTCACAAACGTACATAGCAGATGCCTTAAGTTTGGATAAAGAGAACACCATTTCAGATTTCTGCATGCAAAGCAAATTTGTAGAATTTAGATGATCAAAATATCCATGCCAAAGTTTTGCATCTAAGATAACTTAACAGCTTTCAACTACACATGCAAAACAATTCATAATTTTTTCCATAATTTTTCATCTTATTCAGCCCCAAACATAGCGCCCCATATGTATTGATTTTGTCACCATTAGGGAGATTATGAAATATACATATTTCATTCATGAATTTCACTACTAAGCCAATTTTTGCTAATTTTGTCAATAAAAATTCATGCTTTTTTTATCCCTTGTACATAAAAAGAATTTGACAAAGTGATTGTGCTATCATTTGAAATATTAATAGTAATATTCCAAACTCCCGTAACAAGATAAGAGATTTTATTAGCACATGTGATAATATTATCTATGGAGTAGGCCCAAGCGAAGTGAAGAAATTGCTTTGGAAGGTAATATTTTTGGTTGCACCACTATCAAAATACCACACATTGATTCCACTATAGACATAAACTATTCATGTGAAGATGAAGCATGACTATATTGCAGTGCAAATTCAAATTCTTCATTCTAAAAAAGATGACCAGACTCCGTTTTAGGATTAAAGAACTCTACCAGAACAATTCTAACCTCTTTATTCCTTGCCTCTTTTGTAGCTAGTCTAGAACAACTCATAATGACATGATCATTTTTCTTATAGTACTCACAAAACTATTTTTAATTTTTTCATTTTTGTTTCATATTTATCTTCCTTCTTTGACTATGAAGGTTATCATATTTTTGCTTACTAGTAGATGAGCTTGATTTACCTTTGGTATTTGACCAGCTCAAAAAACTTGATCAGCAATGCATATAATTGACTTATTTTATCTAGATTGATCTTCTTGGAGCAAAATTTGAACACATTAACTATCTGACTAGATTTCATCTGCAACAATCAAGTGCTCTTTAAAATCCTTGATCTTTTTCCAAAAAGTTTCCATTGAAACTCCTTCATTCATATGCTCACTTTCCAATTGTCTTCAAAGGGTAAGAAATATGAGCCTCATTTCTTGCGTAATTTAGAATGTCAAGACTATCCCAACCATCTTTGGCCATTTTGCATGAGAAAATGTGGGGATAATGGCTTGTGAACATATGAACGCAGGTGTTTTTGCATCTCGAACACCCCAAGAAAGCTAGTTTACAATAGGTGAAATAAGAACTGTAGTAGGATCGGGAACATGAATATGATCAGCTTCAAGAGCAAGTGGATCACCTATTGTCATAACATTTGCAAGTGTAGGTTGATGTATTTCAACACCTTGCACAGTACTCCACGAGTCATTTGCTACCAATACATGACCATCATGTATGCCCTCAATAGGTAGTTAAAACAACCCAACTTATCCTCAACAACCAACATACAAAATACGTCATTTCTTTCAACTAGGCCTAGTGACAATACTCTAAAATAGAAAATTGACTATTTCTAAAAAAACTTTGAATAGAAATACCTAGTTGAGCTCTACTAGACCTATAGTAGAGTTTTTGTTTCTTCTACTAGTGAACCAAAATTTGTGTATATGTTTTGCACAACAGAACAAAATTACCTGCATAGTCAATGGCAAAAGTGCATTTGAAGGTAGAAACGAGTTCAAATCAAAATTTCAACACCACAAAATAAAGTAATTTTGAACTCTGATGACCCTGAATATGCACATCAAATTCCATCTGATTCTTAGATTGTGACCAGAAGGGTATCGATGATGCCCTATAGAAAGCAAAGGCCTCTTATGATATGGATTTTTGGAGTTTTAAGACAAGAGAAGCACACAAATAACATGTGGAAGAAGAACAAGCTTGGAGCACAACACTAAGTGTATCAATAAGTGAATGTATAGGATAAGTAGCTCATTAGGGTTATAGGCCTATACAAGTTGGGGGGGACCTCCTAAAGAGGGAAAACATAATCCCTATAATCCTAGATATTTTCATACACATCATTACTAACATATATGAACAATATCAAGGACTGGCATAATGGAAAAGGTAATGCCTTGTCTTGGGCAGAAAGGGATGAGTCGAGTCCTTTTCCATTATTTTTGCCCTATTGCATCTTGCAAATAGGTACATGACCCATACGCGAGCAGATAAGGAACCTCTTCATGTATGAAGAAGCCTTAAAAATTCAGCCGTATCTTCGAATAGTGAACCAACATCCCCTCTACCTCCTTTGAATCTATGTGTTGATTTGGGTGCGACTCCACTATCAGAAAAAAAAGCATAGAAGAACCTTAGACTTCTCCTCAGATACATCAGAGGAAACACAAGTGTAAATGGAGGACCTCTCTCATTTACTCTCGAGACTCAATATCAAGTTCCCTACCTTCAAGGGACAAGCTTATGAGGATGCTGATGATCATGTGAGGAGATTCATCTCCTTATGCCGTGGACGAGGTTTGCAGAATAGAGAGGATGCAATGCTGGTACTCTTCCCATCCACATTGGAAGGCCTTGCTGACAAATGGTAGAGTCAATATGCAGATGGCCATTTTGCTACATGGGAAGCTCTGAAGACGGCATTCTCAGAGACATTTCGACCAAGTGACTCCTCAGAAAGAGCTCTAGATCAGCTAGAGAACCTAAGGCTAAGATCAGGTGAATCCTTTCATGAACTTCACACTAGGACAAAAGCACTTGTTGCACGTCTGCCACATGCTCGAGGTGATTTCTTAGTTAAAAAATGGATAGAAAAAGCTCTCCCGAGGTCATCTCAGTAGAAGCTACGTGAGTCTCTTAGATTGGCTGCAACCCTTAATGGTTTTTTTGCGGCGGCGTTACGCATTGAAGAAGCTAAGCAACATTTTGAAGGGCAAACACAACCAAATTATGCAGCAAAACTAGACCTTATTGGGCAACTGAGGAAAGAACTAGAGGCATTGAGAATGCAGCAAAATCACCAAGAAGAGAAGGTCTTGCCACCGTCATCGCGTCGCACTGATGATGAAGTAGCCCAACTTTGTCGTGCATTAGAAGATTTGCGGACCACTCAGGATATAAGAAGGTAGACTTGGTGTACAATATGTAACAACAGTGGACATTCCAATGCAAATTGTCCTAACAGGGTAAGTTGTCAATTTTGTGGAAAGGATGGCCATGAAGCTAGAGACTGTTACTACCTCAAGGGTACAGAACAACGAGGTAACCCTCAAGCTTTGGATTCATATTATGCGAGTACTTCAAATGCACCTAATAGAGAGGAGAATCCTACAACGAAGCCTAGACATAATAGGCCATTGATGTTTTATCGCTATGGTGAGTATGGCCATATGCAAAATAGGTGTTCCCTTCCAAAAGATGCACCTCCTTCTCAGCATTTTCCAGAGGCTAAGGATCACTATACCAAAGATTGCCCAAGAAGTCGCCCTGCTCCAATTCACATGATTGCAGTCTCCCCACAAGCAGAAGGTATGACCACTAAGCCTTATGCTCTTTCCTCTTCTTCAATGCCCATGATGACTAGAGCCAGACAAGCGACAGCAACCTTTAGAGAGGAACAAAAAGGACTCCAAGATAGAGAGGAGGAAAAGAAGGTTGGGTGGAAGGGCCAAGAAGATATTGAAGGAGCTTATGAAAAGATGGCTACTTCACTAAGGGACCAACCAACAAGTTTATAAGAAGACACACATGTGGTAGACATTGAGCAGATCTTGAAAGGTATTCATCACAAGGTGAGTCTATAGGAACTCATAAAGATGGATTCAAAAATAAGGAGTGACTTATTAAAAATAATACACTCTGCTCACTTGAGCCAACCACCTAGCATAGATGGTTTCATGGTTGATTTCCCCCCTGCGCCCCTAACAGACTACCAAAGCTCAAGGTTATCTATTTGTATAAAGGATAAAGCTCTCACAGGTGTGATCATAGATGGAGGCTTTGGCATCAATTTGATGCCAGATCTCACAATGAAGAAACTGCATTTGAACCCCACCAAGATGGCATCATTCACAGTTACCTTAGTAGATCAACATCGGGTTGCACCACTTGGCATTATCGAAAAGGTACTGATGATAGTACAAGGTTGTCACTTTGTTCTAGATTTTGTTGTTATTGCACTTCCATAGGATACTTCTTACCCTTTACTCCTAGGAAGTCCTTGGCTAAGACAAGCAAAAGCTTTGCAAGATTGGGGGAAAAAAAACTGTGGATTTCAACAAACACCAATAGCGAGCTGCAACTACATTTGGAAGAAGGATAGGACTCATGGAAAACTACTCGATATACTGTGGAGACTCAGGTAATCCCTCTTTACCCCAAGAAGAAGATACATTATTGAATTGGATGATGGAAAGTACATACTGTTGCATGGTGGAAATCAATGAAATAGAGGAAGAAGTTGCAGATGAAGGAGTTGCAGGAAAAGGCCATGAAGTTCACAAGAAGTTGGAGAATGAGAGTTTGCAAGAGAATACAAACTTTGAAGGGGCAACAAATATAGACGTATCAGGGAAGGAAGGTTATGAGCCTGAAGGCAGAGACAATCTTCCGTTTTCAGATATACCTCAAGGGTGGACTAGAGAACATATTACAGAGTATAAGCTAAATTCCACTCCTGCATACAGTGGAGATGATTTCTCAAGCAAGACTAGTCCTGAAACACTTGTTCAAGAAGTAAATCTAGGAGATGAAGAAAACCCTCAAGTAGTCCACTTGGCCTCTTGGCTATGCCGTTATCCCCCTTTACTGCAGAAGGTAACTTCTTTACTTTTCGCTTATAAAAATTTCTTCGCATGGTCCTACAAAGATCTAATAGGGATACCAGAGGAACTTGGATTACACCGAATACCCTTAGTTGAGGGAGCTGCGCGTACAAGAAGTAGGCCGTATCGACTCAATCCAAAGTATGCAGAGGTAGTAAAGTTGGAAATTACAAAGCTAGAAGAAGCAGGTATAACTGTTCTAGTAGAACATTCTAGGTGGCGTTCTTCTATGGTTATTGTACCCAAGAAAAATAGTGGAAAAATAAGAGTGTGCGTTGATTTTTGTGCCTTGAATAAGGTAACTGTGCAAGATGGATTCCCTCAACCCTTCACAGAGCAAGTACTTGAGGAAGTAGCCGGACACACTTTATATAGCTTCCTGGATGGTTTTAGTGGCTACAATCAGATAGTGATCCATCCTGATGATAGGGACAAAATAGCCTTTGTTACTTCATGGGGCAGTTATGTCCATACCCGCATGGCTTTCGGCTTGAAAAATGCACCAGCTTCATTTAATAGAACAATGTATCTGATATTGGGCAAGTGGTTAACAACTTTTCTGCGCATTTTCATGGATGACTTTTCAGTGTTTTCTGGCACAGATAGAAGAGCAGCAGTTCAAGATTTCCTTGATCATTTGGAAAATCTAAAGGAAATCTTTGAGCAATGTCTCAGAACAAGTTTGAAGTTAAATCCTACTAAATGTCACTTTCTGGTCACTAAGGGCACTCTCCTTGGTCACATAGTATCTGCTGAAGGGATAACGGTTGACCCTGCAAAAGTTACTGCTATCCTTTCCATGCTTATTCCACAAACCCCAAAGGAAGTGCAAATTTTTTTGGGCCATGCAGGATACCATAGAAGATTTATACAAATGTATTCAGAAATAGCTAAGCCCTTGTCAAGGATTACCAATAAAAAGGTCCCCTTCTCATGGAGTCCTAAAGCTGAGAAAGCATTTTGTGAACTAAAATTGAGGTTATGTATTGCTCCACTTTTAAGTGTTCCTAAGTGGTCATTGGAGTTTCATGTGCATATAGATGCCAGTCTTCATGCTGTTGGTGCCTTGGCTCAACCATCATCACACAAGATTGATAGACCTATCTCATATGCCAGCATTCTACTTACCAAGGCAGAAAGGAACTATAGTACGACCGAAAGGGAAGGTTTGGCTATTGTATTTGCTCTTCAAAAGTTTCGGCATTACCTTCTTGGTGTACATTTTATAGTCATATCTGACCATCATCCCTTGAAGTACTTGATAAACAAGCCTAGAGTGGCTCGAAGGATTTGGTGATGGTTACTCCTGTTTCAAGAATTCAACTTTGATATTCATATTAAGCGAGGAATAGAGCACTACATGGCAGATCAAGTATCCAGGACCGCAATGAGGGAGAAGGCAACAGGAATTAATGATGAATTGGTGGATGGTAATCTCTTCCTAGTAACAACTCAGGCTGAGTGGAATGATGGAATTCTCCATTGTCTCACTATTGGAAAACTCCCAAAACACTTAACACCTATAGAAAACAGAAGATTACTCCTTAAAACCAAAGCATACTCACTTATAAATGGGAATTTATATAGATATTGCCAGGATGGTATCTTGAGGAAGTGTGTTTATCTAGAGGAGGTAAATCTTTTGCTGGAGGCAGCACATAGTGAAGGGCATCTAAAAGGGGAAGATTTGGCTCACAGAATCATCCACAAAGGACTATGGTGGCCTCATATCTACAGGGATGCGATCAAATTTGGTAAAGAATGCCACATTTGCCAGAGATGTGCTCCTACGCCAACCAGATTGAATTTCCAACCATTAGTCATATCTACAGGATGGCTTCCATTTAAACGATGGGGTCTTGATTTCATAGCAACAATTAGTCCAACTGGTCAACCTGGGGGTAAGAAGTATATTTTGATGGCCACATGTTATGAAACTAAATGGATAGAGGCCAAAGCTATTGTGGACTACACACCTTTAACAGTAGCTAAGTTTTTGTATAAACAAATTTTCTCAAGATTTGGTTGCCCATTGGAAATCACTAGCGATAGGGGCACACATTTTGTTAGTCAATTGCTCCAATTCTATTTGACAGGTACAAGGTCTTCCATAAAAGGTCTTGTGCCTACTATCCAAGGGCAAATGGCCAAGCAAAAAGCTCCAATAAGATTTTGATTGGGTTGCTGCGCGAATTATCTTTTGATCATCAAAGCTTTTGGCCACAATCATTGATCGGTGCAATTTGGGCTTTCAGAACTACAAGAATGGGAACAATTGGCGAGAGTCCATTTCACTTAGTATATGGAAAAGAGGCTTTAGCACCATTTGAATTTATCATCAAAAGAGAAATTGGAGGCAAAACCATTGGAATTGAACCTCCCATCAGGAGACTGGTGGCATTAGAAGAATACGGAGAAGGAGCAATGCAAAATCTTCAGGTAACACAAGAAGAGCGCAAAAGATTACACGACAGGTATTTTAGGTCCAATGAAGTACAAGAAGGATCCTTGGTTTTGGTGCATCAAATTTCAGCAGTTTCAACCAAATTGGCACCCAAATGGATAGGACCATACAAAGTGATAAAGGTATTACCACATGGAGCAGTGCATCTAGAGGATTTGCAGGGTAAGAGGATACCCCTGGTCAATATCTCCAGGGTGAAGAATTACCTAAATTAAGTCAAAAAAGAAGCACTTCGTTCACTATATATATCGTATTTCATGCATTATTTGCAGTTTATTTTGGTCTTATTGAAATAAGCAAATAAGGAGGAATTGCATCGGGACGGTGCAAAGACTTGATGTGGGGGTCTATATCCCGACATCTCTCTCTCTCTCTCAGCCACCACAGCCCAACCCCCGCCACCCCCTCATATTTCCCCCCTCAGCCCCACATCCCACCCCCCCCCCCCCCCCCCGCCACCCCCTCATATTTCCCCCCTCCGCCCCCACAGCCACCCCCCCCCCCCGCCACCCCCTAATATTTCCCCCCTCAAACCCCACAGCCCACCCCCCCCCGCCACCCCCTCATATTTCCCCCCACAGCCCACCCCCCCGCAATCCCCTCATGTTTCCCCCCTCAACCCCCACAGCCACCCCCCAGCATGCCCTCATACTTCCCCCCGCAGCCCCAACATCCCACCACCTGCCACCCCCTCGTATTTCCCCCGCAGCCCCCACAGCCTTTGGAAAAAGCTCATTTATGCAAATATCTGTGGATGCCACTTGCAAAGGAAGCTATGTGAGGAGAAAGATGCATTGATGAAGTGCAAGAATGAGCTAGAAATTATGTTAGATGGTATACATGGGGGTTTGATGAACATCCAGTGTGGATCATCTTGTGGCAGATAGGGGCAAAACACCACAAAGCTAGAGACTTAATATTTGCCTCTACTAGAGTCCTCACATGTAGTGGGTTGCTTACTTCATGAAGGTAGATTCCCCCCCTCAACTCCACCCACACCCAACCCCACCCTCTCCCAACTCCACCCTCCATTCCACACTCCCACCACTCCCCATACCACCCACACCACACACTACCTTCCACCACTCAATATGTAAGATAGGCAAAAGATGATGTTGGAGATTCCATGACATCAGCAAAAGATTTCTTTCATGGTTAGATGGTCAAAAGCTACTACAGGAATTATGTGAAGAATTATATGAAGGATGTGCTTCTACATGCAAAAGTGAGAGTAAAAGCATAGTCCTAGATATTTTCATACAGATCATTACTAAAATATATTAACAATATCAAGGATTGGCATAATGGAAAAGGTAATGCCTTATCTGGGAAAGAAAGGGATGAGTCGTTGCCTTATTTCCCTTCGTTCGAACATAGGTATTAGCATCAAGAGTGGATCTACGTAGTCAAATAATCAACCTAATCAAAAGTTCTAGGCTTTCTACCTTGACAGATTCCTCATTTCTAAGCATATTCGTAGAATGGAGTAGTCCATAAAGATCAAGGAACTCAATTTCACCCACATTTCTTAACACTCTCTCCCAATGGAACTAATCAATCAAATCAAGCATGGGCAGATAGCTAGTTGGACTCACGTAGACTCACATCTCTTGCTCCATGATTCTATTCAACTCCAAATTTGGATAATCATTGAACACACTAAAAGCAAACACATTTTTTGTAAAAAACAAGTGATTCCAAATTATACTGGAAAGTGAATTTTAGTAAGCCCTATCATTCTATGTTTTATTTATTAGAGAAGAAGAAGGTGAAGAATTACATCGTCGAACTCAGATACAAAGATAAAATTGTTGTTTCAAAGCTGGACAAAGAACCACTACGCTTTTTCAAGAATTCTCGCACTCTTTGGTCCCTATCATTTTGCAAATCTAGAAAGACAGCTCGCATAGGAAGAGCTTTTCTATAGTTAATTACTAGGGCACTATTAAACTCATATTTAAAAGAGACCCTAAAGCTTTCGGACAACTAGAGACCCACAACTTTTGTGGACACTATATACAAGGTTTTGGCTAAGTGTCTAGCAAATAGAATTAGATTTATCTTGAATAAGTTAACGTTAAAAAAAAGACTAACCAAAGGTAGATTCATTGTTGATACTATTTTTTCTCTCTAGGAAAGCATGACGATTGTAGAGAAAAATAAATAGAGTTTTGTATTTTTCAAAGTTGACTTTCATAAGGCTTATGATCACATTGAATGGGACTTCATCCTTCGATCCTTGCTTGACACTGGATTTGGATGGTTATTTGTTAATCATGTGCATTGTTTACTCACTAACTCACCCAGTAGAATTGGAATCAGTGGTGATCTCTCTAATCCTTCCCTTTCAAGAGATTTATTCGACAAGGATTTCCTCTCATCTCCTCACGTTTTACTATTGCATAGATGAAATTTAATGTCTCATCACAAATTCGCATCAGGAAAGCTCTCTTTAGGGCATCAAGATTCTTGGATGCTTGGAGGACTCATTTATGCATAGTTATGAAAATGACACCAATTTTGTCATCAATAAGAGTCTACAAGTTTATAGAGCTTTTGGGATAACTTGGTGACTTTTTGCTTCTTAAGTGGTTCTAAGACGGATCACTCTAAAACTATGATTACGGCTATTAGTAGTGACACTCCACAATTTATCTTGGAAAAGGGTTGCCAATTCATCTATGGTAGCAAAATCTCCAAGCTTTTATGTATCCCTATGAGATTCAAAGTACCTTCTAGAAGCATTTATAAGTAGATTGATCAACAAGTCATACTATTGGAACTCACAAGGCAATAATCTCAATTCTTATATTTTCTTCGTAGTCATTATGTCTATTACTAATTTTCTTTTCATTTTCATTCCTAGCAAGGCTAAAACTAGAGAACTCAAGTATGTCTTTTTTAAGTTTCTTTGGGGGGGACAAATACAAACTCCTTGAAGTGAAATATGATTACAATTCCTTGTCTAAATTAGAAGGCAGCCATGTTTAGGTCAACATAGAATTGATTTCGATAAAGTGTGATACCGAATGGATCTTTAAGGGTCTTACCACCAATAATTTTTGGGCAATAATTTTGAAATGATATTTGAGTAGTGCAACCTTTTTTTAGGACTACTCTAGTTGGAAGGGTCTCGATTTGGACACCATTCTCTTCAGCAACTAAAAATTTGACATCTATGGATTGACATTTATTAAATGTGTGCAAAATTCCTAGTAGAGGCTCAAGCTTAGCCACTATAGTTGGCAAAGGCAGAGTGATGCTTGCATATGGTTTAATAAGTTGTATCCAACCCTTACTAGAATGTACTTTACGATGATCCACAAGTTATTTAAAAGAAGAATAAAAAAGTTCAATGATATTATGGATGACCAAGGGAGATTTCATGATTTTCAGTCTCTTCAATCTATTTTTCATACTAAAAGAGGGCATACAACATTCTCAAGGAGCATACAAATCAGAATTAAGTACACATTGATTTGGTTGAAAATGTAGAGAGATGGTGCAAAGGAATCACTACCACTATTCTAAAGAAAAGATTAAAAGTAAAGAGATTGAAGTCTCATATGTCTCTAGTCAACAACACTGGGCAAATACAATGACCAAGGCATTTGATGGAGTAAAGTTAAACAGGTTCAACACTATGATTAGATTTCATGAAGTCTTGAAGGACTAAAGACTCAAGCATCTTAGGCTTGAGGGGGATTTTTTTGGTGCATGGAGCAAGCCTGAGTGCTCGGCTAAATGCAGATTGGACTTCTCACAGTTTAGGAAGCTCAGTTGTATCTTCATTTCATTATACGCTATGAAAGACTTCTACTGTAGTTGAATAATCTTCCAGCTTATCTCTTCATTGTAGTAGATTCTTCTCCCACGCCTTATCTCAGATTGGTTCCTCTGTGAGAACTGCCACAAAGAATGAGATCGAACTCCCACGAAGAATGAGATCGAAGCCTCACATCTGAATTTTGAATGAGATCGAACTCCCACAAAGAAAATGAAAGAAAAATATTTACTTGATTTTAATTTTTAAGAATCGCTATCCACTTTTATGCTTTTATGTAACTACTCTATTGCTTAGAACATTATTATCATACCAGTGTGGCGGACATCTTGTATTTGTTGTAAGAGCAGCATGCAATTTTTGTCGTGCGTACTTTGATTTGATATAAGATTGTAGTGCGTGCGGCCTCTTCCGACTCGAGCGAGGAGATGTGGCGGCAGCGGGCCACGTAGTCGGGGCCCTCTTGTGTCCATATGTATATATATACAGCGCCCAAGACTACATTTCTGAAAACTCACTGGCAATCTAGAGCCAGCTGCGTCTGCCAAAGAGCCCATCTTCTTCTTTCTCCAGCTGCGTCTGCCAAAGAGCCCATCTTCTTGTTTCTCCTCCTCTAACGCAAACTCTTTGCGAAGCCATGCAGAATCGTCTCCGCACGCCTCAAGTTCTGTATCTCGTTGTCTTATTATGCGTCTTGTGCGTTAATACTGCGCTGATCGTAAGAGCTGCGCGACCCTATGAGGCAGACGGTGCCAATCAGAGCGGAGCACCAGCAGGAGATGTTGCTGAAGGGAATGGAGACCTTGGCACCAACGTCAAGGAGTCAACGACGACGAAAACAACTACGATGAAAGCCTTACCATGTTCGGACAGGAATTAAAGCTTCACTGGAACTGCGATACCTGTCGGGGCGGGAAGAACAATTGTTGGTGCATACCTTTCTTTCCAGAGCACCACAAAAACTGCGTCTGTACAAAGTTCGCCTTTGTCTGACATGTTTTTCCTGTAGCCTCGGCAGTTTATCTTTCACCCACTCCAGTTTATCACTTAGTGTTTCCGTCCTTCCTTCGTGTAGGCTAGGCAGTTTATCACTCACCCGCTCCAGTTTATCACTTAGTACTACTACATACTGATTAACAAGTTCATAGTTTGTATCGCCCTTTTTGGTTCTAACGTGGTCTGTTGTTCTAACAAGTGCAACAAATATGCGTCGATTCATGAGTTGATTGTGTATTAGCGTTGTTGGTTTTAGCGTCCTCTATTGTTGTACCATCTCGATGCGTAAACTCTTGTAGCAACGATTAATGCGTTTATTGTGTATTAGCGTTCTGGGTTTCAAGGTCGTCTATTACTCTAACGTCTCGCTTAGACGCAGTAAGAATACGCGTTAATGTTACATTCCTCAACGGCTTTGGGATTTAATCCCCTACACCGATATCAAAGATTTATACTATTCGTGTGTTACAGCTTCTGTCTTAATAGTGTTTATGAATATCATAGCAGCATGCTTGAATATCCATACTGCTCTTAATAGCGCTTAAGGGATGACATGTTCTAAATACTCATCTTTACGAAAAAGAGGAACTTGTATTTTCTAGACACAACGGAGAGAGAGAGAGAGAGAAAGAGAGAGACACAATTGAAATCTCAAGACTCTTATTTTCAGAATAAGGGACATGGTCATATTTTCCGAATCTAAGCTAAAATGTTTAAAAGTAGATGTTCTAGCCCATTTTTACATTGCTTTGGAAATTGTTCTTGCCATGTTCAGATTTCGGACACTTATCAAAGGAATCATTAAGACACATGTGAATGGATCTAAGTTACACCCATATTAGTGGGGACATCACAATTGTCTTATCCTATGCACTCTGATAATCAAATATTGCCCTCCCTTTCCCCTCTCCTAAAAATTTGGTAGTACACTCTTTTTGAAATTATAACCTTCTACACGGACACCTTCATACATAGCGCACGAATTGCCGGTGCTCTCACTATTGCATTTTTTGTGCATCCTTTCATAGTGCACTAGAAGATAACAACCATGGTGAACTATTTACCATATGCTTGTCGAAATGGTGCAATAGCAATGCACCACAACATATTTCCCTCTGTGTGAGCTTTGGAATGATGCACTCCTACTAGGAAACCCATTTCTAGATGACATGTATGGTACTTTGCACAAACCTGTAAGTTATGTAGAAAACTACAAAATTCATGGAGACCATGAACATATATTTCCTATGTTTTGCAAGTGCAATCAAACTCTCACTCTTTGGTTGGCCAGGCTACTATATGATTTATTAAAGAACATATACAAAAGCGCCGGGTGGCCATTTGGTCTTTAACATAGATAATAACAATAACAATCTCTCACTAAAGGCATGTATGGCCAAAGTGAATATGAGAGAAAAAAGAAAAAAATGATGAAGAATACCTAAGTTTAAGTTCGTAAACTATAACTCCCACCTGATGTCATGTTACACAATGTACAAGTAACTATGCGAGACCATGAATAAAGTGACCCCCATCAAGTATAACCACTCATGTTTTGGGAGATCAGATAAACACACACATTATTCGTGTTCTTCCATCATACATCAAATCAAATCTTCCTCTTTTCTTTTACAATTGAGTTATGTATGGGCTCTTCTCTTTGTTTGTTAAATACACAGTTTGACTCCATATGGCATGGTCATATCCAACTTCTAGATAGAGTTGTACATGTCCTTAGCTCTCTAACGTGACCCCTATTCTATCGTTGCCCCAATATTGTAGGTCTCTCACTTGCATTCACCAAGGCCTTCCCAATAATAGAGAAAGAGAATGATCACAAAATTAGCAAAAAATAGATAGTCTTGAATCGACATGGTTACCTTCTCCACAATGCCTATCCATCACAACCTTGGTTAACCTAAGAGAGTGACAAAGAATGGTGCAATCTTCATGATGTCCAACCCCAACCTTCTAGTTGAATTAAGCATCAAAGTGATAATAAAGCCTTGATTGAGCTTTTGATCATAGGTCAAGATAATCAATCTTGAACTTTTGTAGTCTCTTTTGGGTGCGTGAGGCAAATTGATGATAAAGGGTTCCACACTAAGCTTTTGCTACTTAGATTACGATGCTTCTATAAATTTTAATATGTCACTTCTCATTTTTGAGTCTATGTTCATCGATTTATATAGATTTACTTTTTGGCATGTGTTTTTAACATGTATTGTACATCAATTATTGTAGATATGCACAACTCCTTTGTCACATTTATACATGCCTCATGAAATTAGGGAAGAAAGAATGAAAAAAGAGGAAATATAAAAATTGTTATCCTAACGTTGTCTGCTCCTTGAACCACACTCATCTTCAGTGATGAGACAAAAGACGATTACACACATCAAACGGAAAATCTCTCCTCAATCTTCCTTTTGCCCTCTTACATCCTTATCCATAGTGTTGCCAAATTGATTCTCTGATAGGAAATGAGGCTCTATGATTCTAATATGGCTCATCCCACAAAGCATTAAATGTGCGATAGGCAGCTATGCACATGATCAAGGTTCACATTCCTTTCCAATTTTTAAGTTTTTGACATTTATACAATGGACTTGAATTAAAGAAACGGGAGATTTGTGTTTAAAAATAACATAAAAGAATGTTGTTTTGTGGCTTTACTTTCAGATACCACCTGAAAGATAGATCACTTGGACACATCTAAGTTCTATTGTTTCTTTTAAGGACACAAGTCGTGCATCACATGTCCCTAATCTCAGCCAATATGATAATTTTAAGTGATTTCATTCTCGTTGATCAACTTATTAAGTGATTTCACTCTCATTGATCAGATTTTTACACCACTATGCAAGAAAAAATAGAAAGTTAAAGCATACATACTAAAGGATAACATAATGTTTAAAGTAAGACGTGTTAGGCATTCATGATCTGTAAACTTGAAGAGAAACTCCATCTTCTTGCTCCTCCCCTTCCTTATCATTGTCTTACCTTCCATGATTAAAATTGTCTTGATAGCATTGTTGTTTGTTCATTAGATCTATTATCTTCATGAGTTTTTGGTTTCCCTATCTTTAGAAATGACTTACATCTAGTTTTGGTCTCTTCAAAATACTCCTTCATCCCATCTCTTCCTAAATTCAAATGTAAAGGTAATTGTTCTTGATAGTTATAATTTTTACCTTCACGTTCACTTACTAGTCTATGTCTCCATGCGCTTTCATACACTATGCAACCCCATAACATATGTCCATACTGATTGCGCCAAAAACATCGTATAAGTCTCTTCTCAGCCCAACTTGATTTTCTAGTATCTCTTTAGGTCTGGATCTTCTAAGATCAAATGACTGTTTGTGTGCACATATTCCTTGGACTTTTACCTCATGTTCACAGTCACATTTCAATGTTTGTAGATTCTTAACTTGGTTAGTCAACAACTCAACCTTATGTTTCAATTCAAAAATCTCAAAATCCATTTCATTTTTTATGTCTTAAATACTTATGCCCATTAGTTGGATAGTGTTAGATATTGCATTTATCATTTGCATTACGGTCATCACGATACCAAATTTACTAGTAGTGTAAAAGGAAGATGATTATACTCTTAAGGATATAATCAAATTAGAAGGAAGAAGTGGTGCCTGATGATGAAGTTTGTTTCATCTTACTTGCATACTTAGCATACACATGAAGAGAAACTCCAACTCTCTCTTCTTGGACTTCTTTATCATCCATTTTGCATCCATCACTATAACCACTCGTGTTTTGGAAGATGAGATAAACTCAAACACTATTCCCGTCCTTCCATCATACATCGAATCAAATCTTCCTCTTATTTTTTTTTTTACAATTGAGCTCTTTATGGGCTCTTCTCTTTTTTTGCTGATCTATTCTATCATTGCCCCAATATTGTAGCTCTCTCACTTGCACTGACCAAGGCCTTCCCAATAATAGAGAAAGATAATGATCACAAAATTAGCAAAACATAGATAGTCTTGAATCGACATGGTTAGCTTGTCCACAATGCTTATCCATCACAACCTTGGTTAACCTAAGGGAGTGACAAAGAATGGGTCAATCTTCATGATGTCCAGCCCCAACCTTCTAGTTGAATTAAGCATCAAAGTGATAATAAAGCCTCGATTGAGCTTTTGATCATAGGTCAAGGTAATCAATCTTGAACTTTTGTAGTCTCTTTTGGGTGCGTGAGGGAAATTGACCATGAAGGGTTCCACACTAAGCTTTGGCTACTCAGAATATGATGCTTTTATAAATTTTAATATGTCACTTCTCATTTTGGAATCCATGTTTATCCATTCATATAAGCATAGATCGCTTGAACACATCTAATTTATGTTGTTTCTTTTAAGGATACAAACCATGGATCACATGTCCCTAATCTTAGACAATATGATGATTTTAAGTGATTTCATTCTCTTTGATCAGCTTTTTAAGTGATCTCATTCTTTTTTATCATTTTTTTACACCTCTGCAAGAAAAAATAGGAAGTTAAAAGAATACATACTAAAGGATAACATAATGTTCAAAGTTAGACGTGTTAGGCATTCATGATGTGTAATCTTGAAGAGAAAATCCATTTTTTTACTCTTCCCCTTCTTTATCATCATGTTCCCTTCCTTGACTAGAATTGTCTATAATGTAACGCTTTCTTTTGACTTTTCAAACCTTCCACTCACATCTTTGAGAGATATGTGTGTGATTACAACAAATCTAGTTCCACTAAAATGTTTGAGAGCTATGTGCATGAATACAAAAAAAATATAGTTATCACATATGGCTCAAAAAAGGCATCTGAAAGTTGGGAAATTCTTACTAAAATCACCTCTTTTGATGAAACAATATGTTTTTGTAGAGATTAGGCAAAAAAGAGAGATCTTCACCAAAGGGTTTGAATCCACAACATTCTTGGAGTCAAATCCCATGTAATGGCTTCTTCCCAAAAATATATATGCAAGTCTAAGCATTTCTTGATGAGCATAATATTTTCCCATACCCAAGTGAAGTAGGTGTTTGTCCTTACCATTTAGTTTTATTAGTATTCTCACAAGCTATGAGTTGTATTTATATTGGGATTTTGGCAAGATGCCAAGGCTTCTACCAATGAGAAATGATGACTATTAGTGGTCAAGCTCTAGGAATATTGATTCCAAGAATATTTTGAGCACTCATGATGTGCACATGGCTCATTGGGCCTCATAAGGATTCCTAAGTATGTCCCAGATCAGGACTACTATTAGTTGGGAGAGATACTAGTGAATCTTCTTTTTCTCAAAATATCTAGTGTACATATGTTCGAACCCGAAAGTTTTCAGTTGCTCCTTTTATATCGTTGAGGACAATGATCATTAGAACAGGGAAAGAGTGTTACATTCCATGTCTACTAATACCTCAATGGCCTACATTGATATATCTACATTGGTCCAAGACCATAGTTGGCCAAGGACCAAAGCTATGGTGGCCTAAGGCCCTCTCATAAAACCGTGAGATTATTCATATCCTCTCAAAGTGGCTATGTGAGAGGTTTATGGACCTTAGAGATGTTCCTAGATGTGTGTATGGGCAAGGGATACTTAAGGCTATGTGGGAAGTGATAGACAATGAAATGGGATATCATAGTTAAACGTTCTTTAACTCAAATAGCCACCTAAAAGCCTTTTTGTACTAATTTTGGCCCATTTACCTCTCAAAATCCTAGTATTTTTAAAGTCCTAGCTTCCAAGGAAGCAATCTATCTAGGAAATTTTGGGCTATAAGATGCAATTTGGGCCATGAATGTTAGGTGTCCAAAACATCACCCAAGAAAAAAGCTCATTTGCATGCAACTTGAGGATTTTTTTGGATTACCTTCTCCCCTTCATGTACTCATGAGATTAATATAAAATGATCTACAAAAGAAAAAAACAAAGAAAAATAAAAATAAAAGAAGTTTACACCTGTTTTGTGTGAGCATTCAACACAGGGTTTCTCGCACTTGCCAATGTTCTTTGAATGTCAATAAAGATGGTGGTGGTATAATATTGACGAACAATCAAATCAACCAAAAGGCATTTGAGCCAATCACACTGAATAGTAGCTATAAAAGCTGCCCTATACTTAGCTTCACAACTAGAAGTGGCCATAGTAGGTTGCTTCTTGATCAACCAAGATATACACACGTTACCAAGCATCGAGCATAGACAATATATGTACACATGAGTGTTATAGAATCCAACACAATCTGAGTCAAAAAAAGCATGTAAATCTAGTGGTAGTGATTCCCCTTGGGATAAAACAAGCCCAGTAGCTAGGTACCACATAAATAACGAAAGATGCACTTAACTGCCTATCAACACTTGACACCTAGGATAATGCATAACTTGATCATCTTAGAGGCAAAAAACTAAATATGATGGTGGGTTATGCATACATAAATCAAGCATCCAAGCGTGCTCATAGAGAAAAACATCAAATGCATGTCTGGCATCATGAAGACTCAACCATAAACATGTCTCCAGGGAAGTGGAACTATCTTTGTAATCTTAAAGGCCACAACAGTACAATAACATGTCAATGTATCTTCTTTGACACAATGCTATTCGCCCATCAAATTGCATAAACGAAATTCCCCAAATAATGATGCAAAAGAAACAAGTATGTCACCTCATAAGAGGCATGTAAATTAGATTAAATTCAATAATATTGTATCGGTGCCTCTCTCTCTCTCATCTTCCAAAAGGGAGTTCTTGTTATCTTGATATCTTGTTCCATACTTACGATCGCGAGTTGTGGTATTTAGGCTTCACAGACTACTTGATGACATTGTGAGTGATCGAGATCCATAGTTCATATCCAGCTTCTATAACAGTCTATGCAAGCTCCTTGGTGTTCAAGTTAAATTATCTATAGCAAATGATCCACAGATTGATGGACAAATAGAATGGGTGAATCAAGTCCTAGAATAGTATCTCTGGTGCACCATAAACTATCATATCAGTTACATATCCATGTATTGTTTTCCCTGCGTTGCTGATCTTGTAATCAGAAGTACATTTTCATAATCTTGTCTACTATAGTCAGAGAGCACAATCTAGTGCTCCCTTGCTCCCTTGACATTTTGGTAAGACTAGCTTCTATCCAAGACCAACCATCATGGAGAACAATTATGAACAGATTGTAGCATCACTTCAGAGTCTCCAAGAACAATTCGAGAACCTAACCATCGATAGAGACAAGTGGAGATGGGACATCCGGTGCATGTAGGTGCACTCCTCTAACAATTACAAAAACGAATCGGGAGTCTTCAAGAAAATCAAGGGAGCATTCAAGTGAATCAATGGACTAGTACATCTTTCATGAAGGAACCCAAGGTTCGCATGCCAGAAAAGTTCAATGGGGATCTCGTGTATCATCTCTAGTCGAGTTATCCATACCTATAAGTCCCCGATTGTGGGACTTTGTGTATCAATTACATATCCATGTATTGTTTCCCCTACATGAGTGATCATGTAATGAGAAGAACATTTTCGCAATCTTGTCCACTATAGTCAGAGAGCACAATTTAGTGCTCCCTTGACAATGATGCCCGTGAAGGCTATGGCTCACCCAAGGCTTATGTCCCACCCCATATTAGTCAAGGGATCGCCCATGAGGCCCCCATACATCATATCAAGGTGAGAGATCTTGCATGAACCCAATTCACCTTTTGATCATTGAAGAAGCAACACAGGCAAGGGACCTTCCATTCTTAGCCTTCAAGCATGATTGGGGCAAGCTAATTGGGCGAGTATGTGTCGATTCGAGTTTATACAAGAGAGGGCAAGTATGCCTCCCTAGCTGAGGATTTACCATGTGGTGCCCAAGAAGACCACATTTCCTTGCCTTTTCACCATGCTAGGGACCCCTTCATCAAGCTTCTACACCATTCTAGTGCAAGCTTCCACTTTATTCCTTACTCGAATCAAAATGAAGTGTTGTACAGAAATGAAATGAAATGAAATGTTGGTATATATAGTGAATGAATTACCCCTTTCTTGCTTCAATTGAAGTAGATCTTCACCCGAGAAAGGGGCACCTTCTTACCTTGAAGTTTTTCATTTGAATTTCTCCTGGAGGTAATATCTTTGTCACTTTATAAGGTCTTGCCCACTGAGGTGCAAGTTTAGTGGGTACGGGATGGATTTGATGCACTAAGAACAAGGATCCTTCCTTCACTTCATTAGCCCTTAGATACATGTAATGAACTTGCTTGCACTCCTCTTCATTTATCTGCAATCTCTTTATTGTTTCTTCCCTGCATTCTTTTAATGTTGTTAGTCTCCCAATGTGAGGGTATATTCCAACAGATTTTGCTTTCATCTCTTTTCTCATGATGAATTCAAAAGTAGAAAGTGCCTCCTTATCATATACCAAGTAAATGGAATTTCATGAGTAGTACCTTTTCTTGTCAAATAAAATGCCCAAATTGCTCCAATGAGGTCTTGCGACCAAGAGTTGTGATGATCAAATGCCAATTTGTGCAGTAGCCTGATCAAAATCTTGTTGGAGCTTTCTGCTTGCCCATTTGCTCTAGGATAATAAGCACATGACTTCTTATGGTATTTCTGTGCTAGTGGTATTTCTGTGCTCTTTCCCATAGAGCAAGTCTTCATATCTGTGTACTGATCAGTGCAAGTCTTCATCTACTTGTGTTCATTTGATCGGATGAATATCTTGTATTGATTCTTTTAGTTTTGGGTTGGCATGTTAGCTCAAGCATCAGCTTTTGAAGCATTTCTTTGCCTATATTGTAATCATCTGTTCGAAAGAAGGAGCCGTTCCATCCTTCACAATTATCATGTGTCATTAACCTTCTTTTTGGGTGTCTACATTACTCTGCAGCTATTGAGACTTGCCTACTCACAAAAATGTTAACGGGTATATTTCCCTAAGGAGAACCTTCCTTGAGTAGGCGAAGTACTGGAAGTGCATATTGTCGTCTCTTGCTAAAAGTAGATACCCCAGTACCTCCTCTACAAATATGCTTCTCATTAGGACCAATGAGTAGTGTATCATGAACATAAGCAACAATGATGAGAATTACATCATCTAAACACTTAACATATAAGGTGATCTCTACTGGATTGTTCTCAAATCCATGTGCTAGCAAGCAGGCATGTATCTTTTAATAACAAGTACCTGGTGCTTGTTTCAATCAATGCAATGCCGTTTTCAACCTGGATACATTATGTTTTCATGCCCTTTTGCACAAAAGCCATGGGGTTGAAATGCACAAAATTCTTTACATAAATCACCATTCATAAATGTAGTTTTAATGTTCAACTAATATATATTCCAATCATGATGACTTGTAATTGCATAGATGCTACGAATGGTTGTCATTTAGCATGTGGGAGCAAAGGTCTCATCAAAATCAATTCCATTTCCTTGAGCATAACTTTTGGAGACAAGCCTAACCTTATACTTATCAATTATTCCATCAAGATTAGATCTTAGCTTGTATATCTGTTTAGTGCCAATGGCCTTTTTGTGAGGAGGCAAGTCACATAAAGACCAAACATCATTCTTTGTAACAACATCAAATTTTGATTGCATAGGAACCATCAATTTTTTTTATCTCTCTACTTCATCAAAAGGAATAGACTCATTCTCATCACAAAATCTAGAGACAACCATTGGGATACAATTGATTCAAAAGAAGCATTACAAGATCCTAAATGAGAAGCATTACAAACTCTAAACCAACCATTTAAGGATAGTTTTTGCCTCTTAAATATCACCTCTCTCAAAGGGAAAAAAACCTCCTAAAGAGGGGAAAAAGTGTCCGAACGGTGTCGGGAACAAGGAGGTCAAGGGCGGAGCGATGCCTCATGCGGGGTTCCATCAGGCCCGTGTACATCACCCCTATCTAACGAGCAACATCTGCACATTGGCGACCTTGCCCTACATGGTGGTCGATCGTTGAATGCAATGGGCTCAAGCTTCGGAAGAGAAAGGGAAAAAAGGCCTCGACCATGTGGGATGAAGGATTGTGGACATACGCGTCATGAACAGAGAAGGGAAATAGAATACTCTAAATAAAACACCCAACTCAATAGTGCCAGATAAAAAAACTATACTCGATGATCATGATCAATATACAAATGGGTGTCACAACGTGACTGCGGATGATACAATCTCAAAATAATAAAATGTTCTGCCATAGTGCAGATCAGGTAACAAAAGCAAGATGGGTCTTCTCAGCCCAGTGTGGGAAAGATGCCACTTCACTCTTTTATTCACTTCGGTCTTCACAAAACCTTCAAATGCTTTTCTTCAGTCACTTCTCTTTACTTCAAAGTGAGGAGCTCATCTAGAGAGACTCCATGGGAAAAAACAAATGAGCATTGGGCATCTATTTATAGCTTTTCCCTAGGTCCTCTCTCTAGAGCTCTAGAATCATCTACCCTTCTCCTTTCTATTTTTAAAGAATCTTCTTTTTTATTCCATTCCATTTGAAAAAATCTTCTTCTTGTTATTTTTCTATTTTTGGAAATCGAATCTTTTGTTTCTATTTTGATTTTTCTTTGTCTTTTTATTTTTATAATTTTTCTTTTTCTATTTTTTTAATTTTCCTTTTTCTTTTTCTTTTTGACTAAAGTATTAATTCTTTTCACACATATGTAAAAATGTAATGAAATTAAGGGGTTAGAATTAGGATAAATGAAGAATCTAAGGTTCCAAACCAGGGTTTTCAATTGGAATTTGATTTTTCTAAGGTTAATGCACATTAAATAATCGGTTTATTTACACTTTTTTTAAAACCCAAGGGTCTTTAAGGGTTAAAGTGAAATTCTAAGGGTCAAAACTAGGGTTTCAAGGGTTAAGAACTGAGTTTTAAGGGTTAATTTGCATGTTTTCTAGGATTTTAAGATGAAAGTGATATGGTTTTCCAAAAATACATGGGTTTTTAAAGAATCAAGCCAGGTTTTAGAGGTTAAAAGTTAGGATTTGAGGGGTTTAGAGTTAGGATAATGAGCTATATACAAATTTACAAAAATTACCTGCATAGTCAATTGCAAAAGTGCATTTGAAGGTAGAAACGAGCTCAAATCAAAATTTCAACACCACAAAATAAGGTAATTTTGAACTCTGATGACCCTGAATATGCACATCAAATTTCATCAAATTCTTAGATTGTGACCAAAAGGGTATCGATGATGCCCTGTAGAAAGCGAAGGCCTCTTATGCTATCGAGTTTTGGAGTTTTAAGACAAGAGAAGCACACAAATAACATTTGGAAGAAGAAAAAGCTTGGAGCACAACACTAAGTGTATCAATAAGTGAATGTATAGGATAAGTAGCTCATTAGGGTTATAGGCCTATACAAGCTGGGGGGGGGGACCTCCTAAAGAGGGAAAACATAACCCCCATAGTCCTAGATATTTTCATACAGATCATTACTAAAATATATTAACAATATCAAGGATTGGCATAATGGAAAAGGTAATGCCTTATCTGGGACAGAAAGGGATGAGTCGTTGCGTTATTTACCTTCGTTCCAACATAGGTATTAGCATCAAGAGTGGATCTACGCAGTCAAATAATCAACCTAATCAAAAGTTCTGGGCTTTCTATCTTGACAGATTCCTCATTTCTAAGCATATTCGTAGAATGGAGTAGTCCATAAAGATCAAGGAACTCAATTTCACCCACATTTCTTAACACTCTCTCCCAATGGAACTAATCAATCAAATCAAGCATGGGCAGATAGCTAGTTGGACTCACGTAGATTCACATCTCTTGCTCCATGATTCTACTTAACTCCAAATTTGCATAATCATTGAACACACTAAAAGCAAACACGTTTTTTGTAAAAAACAAGTGGTTCCAAATTATACTGGAAAGTGAATTTTAGTAAGCCCTATCATTCTATGTTTTATTTATTAGAGAAGAAGAAGGTGAAGAATTACATCGTCGAACTCAGATACAAAGATAAAATTGTTGTTTCAAAGCTGGACAAAGAACCACTACGCTTTTTCAAGAATTCTCGCACTCTCTGGTCCCTATCATTTTGCAAATCTAGAAAGACAGCTCGCATAGGAAAAGCTTTTCTATAGTTAATTACTAGGGCACTATTAAACTCATATTTAAAAGAGACCCTAAAGCTTTCGGACAACTAGAGACCCACAACTTTTGTGGACACTATATACAAGGTTTTGGCTAAGTTTCTAGCAAATAGAATCAGATTTATCTTGAATAAGTTAACGTTATCTAAAAAAAAAAAGATTAACCAAAGGTAGATTCATTGTTGATACTATTTTTTCTCTCTAGGAAAGCATGACGATTGTAGAGAAAAATAAATAGAGTTTTGTATTTTTCAAAGTTGACTTTGATAAGGCTTATGATCACATTGAATGGGACTTCATCCTTCGATCCTTGCTTGACACTGGATTTGGATGGTTATTTGTTAATCATGTGCATTGTTTACTCACTAACTCACCCAGTAAAATTGGAATCAATGGTGATCTCTCTAATCCTTCCCTTTCAAGAGATTTATTCGACAAGGATTTCCTCTCATCTCCTCACGTTTTACTATTGCATAGATGAAATTTAATGTCTCATCACAAATTCGCATCAGGAAAGCTCTCTTTAGGGCATCAAGATTCTTGGAATAACTTGGTGATTTATAGAGCTTTTGGAATAACTTGGTGATTTTTTGCTTCTTAAGTGGTTCTAAGACGGATCACTCTAAAACTATGATTACGGCTATTAGTAGTGACACTCCACAATTTATCTTGGAAAAGGGTTGCCAATTCATCTATGGTAGCAAAATCTCCAAGCTTTTATGTATCCCTATCAGATTCAAAGTACCTTCTAGAAGCATTTATAAGTAGATTGATCAACAAGTCATACTATTGGAACTCACAAGGCAATAATCTCAATTCTTATATTTTCTTCGTAGTCATTATGTCTATTATTAATTTTCTTTTCATTTTCATTCCTAGCAAGGCTAAAACTAGAGAACTCAAGTATGTCTTTTTTAAGTTTCTTTGGGGGGGACAAATACAAACTCCTTGAAGTGAAATATGATTACTATTCCTTGTCTAAATTAGAAGGCAGCCATGTTTAGGTCAACATAGAATTGATTTCGATAACGTGTGATACCGAATGGATCTTTAAGGGTCTTACCACCAATAATTTTTGGGCAATAATTTTGAAATGATATTTGAGTAGTGCAACCTTTTTTTAGGACTACTCTAGTTGGAAGGGTCTCGATTTGGACACCATTCTCTTCAGCAACTAAAAATTTGACATCTATGGATTGACATTTATTAAATGTGTGCAAAATTCCTAGTAGAGGCTCAAGCTTAGCCACTATAGCTGGCAAAGGCAGAGTGATGCTTGCATATGGTTTAATAAGTTGTATCCAACCCTTACTAGAATGTACGTTACGATGATCCACAAATTATTTAAAAGAAGAATAAAAAAGTTCAATGATATTATGGATGACCAAGGGAGATTTCATGATTTTCAGTCTCTTCAATCTATTTTTCATACTAAAAGAGGGCATACAACATTCTCAAGGAGCATACAAATCAGAATTAAGTACACATTGATTTGGTTGAAAATGTAGAGAGATGGTGGAAAAGTATCACTACCACTATTCTAAAGAAAAGATTAAAAGTAAAGAGATTGAAGTCTCATATGTCTCTAGTCAACAACACTGGGCAAATACAATGACCAAGGCATTTGATGGAGTAAAGTTAAACAGGTTCAACACTATGATTAGATTTCATGAAGTCTTGAAGGACTAATGACTCAAGCATCTTCGGCATGAGGGGGATTTTTTTGGTGCATGGAGCAAGCCTGAGTGCTCGGCTAAATGCAGATTGGACTTCTCACAGTTTAGGAATCTCAGTTGTATCTTCATTTCATTATACGCTATAAAAGACTTCTACTGTAGTTGAATAATCTTCCAGCTTATCTCTTCATTGTAGTAGATTCTTCTCCCACGCCTTATCTCAGATTGGTTCCTCTGTGAGAACTGCCACAAAGAATGAGATCGAACTCCCACGAAGAATGAGATCGAAGCCTCACATCTGAATTTTGAATGAGATCGAACTCCCACAAAGAAAATGAAAGAAAAATATTTACTTGATTTTAATTTTTAAGAATCGCTATCCACTTTTATGCTTTTATGTAACTACTCTATTGCTTAGAACATTATTATCATACCAGTGTGGCGGACATCTTGTATTTGTTGTAAGAGCAGCATGCAATTTTTGTCGTGCGTACTTTGATTTGATATAAGATTGTAGTGCGTGCGGCCTCTTCCGACTCGAGCGAGGAGATGTGGCGGCAGCGGGCCACGTAGTCGGGGCCCTCTTGTGTCCATATGTATATATATACAGAGCCCAAGACTACATTTCTGAAAACTCACTCGCAATCTAGAGCCAGCTGCGTCTGCCAAAGAGCCCATCTTCTTCTTTCTCCAGCTGCGTCTGCCAAAGAGCCCATCTTCTTCTTTCTCCTCCTCTAACGCAAACTCTTTGCGAAGCCATGCAGAATCATCTCCGCACGCCTCAAGTTCTGTATCTCGTTGTCTTATTATGCGTCTTGTGCGTTAATATTGCGCTGATCGTAAGAGCTGCGCGACCCTATGAGGCAGACGGTGCCAATCAGAGCGGAGCACCAGCAGGAGATGTTGCTGAAGGGAATGGAGACCTTGGCACCAACGTCAAGAAGTCAACGACGACGAAAACAACTACGATGAAAGCCTTACCATGTTCGGACAGGAATTAAAGCTTCACTGGAACTGCGATACCTGTCGGGGCGGGAAGAACAATTGTTGGTGCATACCTTTCTTTCCAAAGCACCACAAAAACTGCGTCTGTACAAAGTTCGCCTTTGTCTGACATGTTTTTCCTGTAGCCTCGGCAGTTTATCTTTCACCCACTCCAGTTTATCACTTAGTGTTTCCGTCCTTCCTTCGTGTAAGCTAGGCAGTTTATCACTCACCCGCTCCAGTTTATCACTTAGTCCTACTACATACTGATTAACAAGTTCATAGTTTGTATCGCCCTTTTTGGTTCTAACGTGGTCAGTTGTTCTAACAAGTGCAACAAATATGCGTCGATTCATGAGTTGATTGTGTATTAGCGTTGTTGGTTTTAGCGTCCTCTATTGTTGTACCATCTCGATGCGTAAACTCTTGTAGCAACGATTAATGCGTTTATTGTGTATTAGCGTTCTGGGTTTCAAGGTCGTCTATTACTCTAACGTCTCGCTTAGACGCAGTAAGAATACGCGTTAATGTTACATTCCTCAACGGCTTTGGGATTTAATCCCCTACACCGATATCAAAGATTTATACTATTCGTGTGTTACAGCTTCTGTCTTAATAGTGTTTATGAATATCATAGCAGGATGCTTGAATATCCATACTGCTCTTAATAGCGCTTAAGGGATGACATGTTCTAAATACTCATCTTTACGAAAAAGAGGAACTTGTATTTTCTAGATACAACGGAGAGAGAGAGAGAGAAAGAGAGAGACACAATTGAAATCTCAAGACTCTTATTTTCAGAATTAGGGAGATGGTCATATTTTCCGAATCTAAGCTAAAATGTCTAAAAGTAGATGCTATAGCCCATTTTTACATTGCTTTGGAAATTGTTCTTGCCATGTTCAGATTTCGGACACTTATCAAAGGAATCATTAAGACACATGTGAATGGACCTAAGTTACACCCATATTAGTGGGGACATCACAATTGTCTTATCCTATGCACTCTGATAATCAAATATTGCCCTCCCTTTCCCCTCTCCTAAAAATTTGGTAGTACACTCTTTTTGATATTATGACCTTCTACACGGACACCTTCATACATAGCGCACGAATTGCCGGTGCTCTCACTATTGCATTTTTTGTGCATCCTTTCATAGTGCCCTAGAAGATAACAACCATGGTGAACTATTTACCATATGCTTGTCGAAGTGGTGCAATAGCAATGCACCACAACATATTTCCCTCTGTGTGAGCTTTGCAATGATGCACTCCTACTAGGAAACCCATTTCTAGATGACATGTATGGTACTTTGCACAAACCTGTAAGTTATGTAGAAAACTACAAAATTCATGGAGACCATGAACATATATTTCCTATGTTTTGCAAGTGCAATCAAACTCTCACTCTTTGGTTGGCCAGGCTACTATATGATTTATTAAACAACATATACAAAAGTGCCGGGTGGCCATTTGGTCTTTAACATAGATAATAACAATAACAATCTCTCACTAAAGGCATGTATGGCCAAAGTGAATATGAGAGAAAAAAGAAAAAAATGATGAAGAATACCTAAGTGTAAGTTCGTAAACTATAACTCCCACCTGATGTCATGTTACACAATGTACAAGTAACTATGCGAGACCATGAATAAAGTGACCCCCATCAAGTATAACCACTCATGTTTTGGGAGATCAGATAAACACACACATTATTCGTGTTCTTCCATCATACATCAAATCAAATCTTCCTCTTTTCTTTTACAATTGAGTTATGTATGGGCTCTTCTCTTTGTTTGTTAAATACACAGTTTGACTCCATATGGCATGGTCATATCCAACTTCTAGATAGAGTTGTACATGTCCTTAGCTCTCTAACGTGACCCCTATTCTATCGTTGCCCCAATATTGTAGGTCTCTCACTTGCATTCACCAAGGCCTTCCCAATAATAGAGAAAGAGAATGATCACAAAATTAGCAAAAAATAGATAGTCTTGAATCGACATGGTTACCTTCTCCACAATGCCTATCCATCACAACCTTGGTTAACCTAAGAGAGTGACAAAGAATGGTGCAATCTTCATGATGTCCAACCCCAACCTTCTAGTTGAATTAAGCATCAAAGTGATAATCAAGCCTTGATTGAGCTTTTGATCATAGGTCAAGATAATCAATCTTGAACTTTTGTAGTCTCTTTTGGGTGCGTGAGGCAAATTGATCATAAAGGGTTCCACACTAAGCTTTCGCTACTCAGATTACGATGCTTCTATAAATTTTAATATGTCACTTCTCATTTTTGAGTCTATGTTCATCGATTTATATAGATTTACTTTTTGGCATGTGTTTTTAACATGTATTGTACATCAATTATTGTAGATATGCACAACTCCTTTGTCACATTCATACATGCCTCATGAAATTAGGGAAGAAAGAATGAAAAAAGAGGAAATATAAAAATTGTTATCCTCACGTTGTCTGCTCCTTGAACCACACTCATCTTCAGTGATGAGACAAAAGACGATTACACACATCAAACGGAAAATCTCTCCTCAATCTTCCTTTTTCCCTCTTACATCCTTATCCATAGTGTTGCCAAATTGATTCTCTGATAGGAAATGAGGCTCTATGATTCTAATATGGCTCATCCCACAAAGCATTAAATGTGCAATAGGCAACTATGCACATGATCAAGGTTCACATTCCTTTCCAATTTTTAAGTTTTTGACATTTATACAATGGACTTGAATTAAAGAAACGGGAGATTTGTGTTTAAAAATAACATAAAAGAATGTTGTTTTGTGGCTTTACTTTCAGATACCACCTGAAAGATAGATCACTTGGACACATCTAAGTTCTATTGTTTCTTTTAAGGACACAAGTCGTGCATCACATGTCCCTAATCTCAGCCAATATAATAATTTTAAGTGATTTCATTCTCGTTGATCAACTTATTAAGTGATTTCACTCTCATTGATCAGATTTTTACACCACTATGCAAGAAAAAATAGAAAGTTAAAGCATACATACTAAAGGATAACATAATGTTTAAAGTAAGACGTGTTAGGCATTCATGATCTGTAAACTTGAAGAGAAACTCCATCTTCTTGCTCCTCCCCTTCCTTATCATTGTCTTACCTTCCATGATTAAAATTGTTTTGATAGCATTGTTGTTTGTTCATTAGATCTATTATCTTCATGAGTTTTTGGTTTCCCTATCTTTAGAAATGACTTACATCTAGTTTTGGTCTCTTCAAAATACTCCTTCATCCCACCTCTTCCTAAATTCAAATGTAAAGGTAATTGTTCTTGATAGTTATAATTTTTACCTTCACGTTCACTTACTAGTCTATGTCTCCATGCGCTTTCATACACTATGCAACCCCATAACATATGTCCATACTGATTGCGCAAAAAACATCGTATAAGTCTCTTCTCAGCCCAACTTGATTTTCTAGGTATCTCTTTAGGTCTGGATCTTCTAAGATCAAATGATTTTTTGTGTGCACATATTCCTTGGACTTTTACCTCATGTTCACAGTCACATTTCAATGTTTGTAGATTCTTAACTTGGTTAGTCAACAAATAAACCTTATGTTTCAATTCAAAAATCTCATAATCCATTTCATTTTTTATGTCTTAAATACTTATGCCCATTAGTTGGATAGTGTTAGATATTTCATTTATCATTTGCATTACGGTCATCACGATACCAAATTTACTAGTAGTGTAAAAGGAAGATGATTATACTCTTAAGGATATAATCAAATTAGAAGGAAGAAGTGGTGCCTGATGATGAAGTTTGTTTCATCTTACTTGCATACTTAGCATACACATGAAGAGAAACTCCAACTCTCTCTTCTTGGACATCTTTATCATCCATTTTGCATCCATCACTATAACCACTCATGTTTTGGAAGATGAGATAAACTCAAACAACATTCCTGTCCTTCCATCATACATTGAATCAAATCTTCCTCTTATTTTTTTTTTTACAATTGAGCTCTGTATGGGCTCTTCTCTTTGTTTGCTGATTTATTCTATCATTTCCCCAATATTGTAGCTCTCTCACTTGCACTGACCAAGGCCTTCCGAATAATAGAGAAAGAGAATGATCACAAAATTAGCAAAACATAGATAGTCTTGAATCGACATGGTTAGCTTGTCCACAATGCTTATCCATCACAACCTTGGTTAACCTAAGGGAGTGACAAAGAATGGGTCAATCTTCATGATGTCCAGCCCCAACCTTCTAGTTGAATTAAGCATCAAAGTGATAATAAAGCCTCGATTGAGCTTTTGATCATAGGTCAAGGTAATCAATCTTGAACTTTTGTAGTCTCTTTTGGGTGCGTGAGGGAAATTGATCATGAAGGGTTCCACACTAAGCTTTGGCTACTCAGAATATGATGCTTTTATAAATTTTAATATGTCACTTCTCAATTTGGAATCCATCTTTATCGATTCATATAAGCATAGATCGCTTGGACACATCTAATTTATGTTGTTTCTTTTAAGGATACAAATCATGGATCACATGTCCCTAATCTTAGACAATATGATGATTTTAGGTGATTTCATTCTCTTTGATCAGCTTTTTAAGTGATCTCATTCTTTTTTATCATTTTTTTACACCTCTGCAAGAAAAAATAGGAAGTTAAAAGAATACATACTAAAGGATAACATAATGTTCAAAGTTAGACGTGTTAGGCATTCATGATGTGTACTCTTGAAGAGAGAATCCATTTTTTTACTCTTCCCCTTCTTTATCATCATCTTCCCTTCCTTGACTAAAATTTTCTATAATGTAACGCTTTCTTTTGACTTTTCAAACCTTCCACTCACATCTTTGAGAGATATGTGTGTGATTACAACAAATCTAGTTCCACTAAAATGTTTGAGAGCTATGTGCATGAATACAAAAAAATTATAGTTATCACATATGGCTCAAAAAAGGCATCTGAAAGTTGGGAAATTCTTACTAAAATCACCTCTTTTGATGAAACAATATGTTTTTGTAGAGATTAGGCCTAAGAAAAAGAGAGATCTTCACCAAAGGGTTTGAATCCACAACATTCTTGGAGTCAAATCCCATGTAATGGCTTCTTCCCAAAAATATATATGCAAGTCTAAGCATTTCTTGATGAGCATAATATTTTCCCATACCCAAGTGAAGTAGGTGTTTGTCCTTACCATTTAGTTTTATTAGTATTCTCACAAGCTATGAGTTGTATTTATATTGGGATTTTGGCAAGATGCCAAGGCTTCTACCAATGAGAAATGATCACTATTAGTGGTCAAGCTCTAGGAATATGGATTCCAAGAATATTTTGAGCACTCATGATGTGCACATGGCTCATTGGGCCTCATAAGGATTCCTAAGTATGTCCCAGATCAGGACTACTATTAGTTGGGAGAGATACTAGTGAATCTTCTTTTTCTCAAAATATCTAGTGTACATATGTTCGAACCCGAAAGTTTTCAGTTGCTCCTTTTATATCGTTGAGGACAATGATCATTAGAACAGGGAAAGAGTGTTACATTCCATGTCTACTAATACCTCAATGGCCTACATTGATATATCTACATTGGTCCAAGACCATAGTTGGCCAAGGACCAAAGCTATGGTGGCCTAAGGCCCTCTCATAAAACCGTGAGATTATTCATATCCTCTCAAAGTGGCTATGTGAGAGGTTTATGGACCTTAGAGATGTTCCTAGATGTGTGTATGGGCAAGGCATACTTAAGGCTATGTGGGAAGTGATAGACAATGAAATGGGATATCAAAGTTAAACGTTCTTTAACTCAAATAGCCACCTAAAAGCCTTTTTGTACTAATTTTGGCCCATTTACCTCTCAAAATCCTAGTATTTTTAAAGTCCTAGCTTCCACAGAAGCAATCTATCTAGGAAATTTTGGGCTATAAGATGCAATTTGGGCCATGAATGTTAGGTGTGCAAAACATCACCCAAGAAAAAGTCTCATTTGCATGCAACTTGAGGATTTTGCTGGATTACCTTCTCCCCTTCATGTACTCATGAGATTAATATAAAATGATCTACAAAAGAAAAAAACAAAGAAAAATAAAAATAAAAGAAGTTTACACCTGTTTTGTGTGAGCATGCAACACAGGGTTTCTCGCACTTGCCAATGTTCTTTGAATGTCAATAAAGATGGTGGTGGTATAATATTGACGAACAATCAAATCAACCAAAAGGCATTTGAGCCAAATACACTCAATAGTAGCTATAAAAGCTGCCCTATACTTAGCTTCACAACTAGAAGTGGCCATAGTAGGTTGCTTCTTGATAAACCAAGATATACACGCGTTACCAAGCATCGAGCATAGACAATATATATACACATGAGTGTTATAGAATCCATCACAATCTGAGTCAAAAAAAGCATGTAAATCTAGTGGTAGTGATTCCCCTTGGGATAAAACAAGCCTAGTAGCTAGGTACCACATAAATAACGAAAGATGCACTTAACTGCCTATCAAAACTTGACACCTCGGATAATGCATAACTTTATCATCTTAGAGGCAAAAAACTAAATATGATGGTGGGTTATGCATACATAAATCAAGCATCCAAGCGTGCTCATAGAGAAAAACATCAAATGCATGTCTGGCATCATGAAGACTCAACCATAAACATGTCTCCATGGAAGTGGAACTATCTTTGTAATCTTAAAGGCCACAACACTACAATAACATGTCAATGTATCTTCTTTGACACAATGCTATTCGCCCATCAAATTGCATAAACGAAATTCCCCAAATAATGATGCAAAAGAAACAAGTATGTCACCTCATAAGAGGCATGTAAATTAGATTAAATTCAATAATATTGTATCGCTGCCTCTCTCTCTCTCTCATCTTCCAAAAGGGAGTTCTTGTTATCTTGATATCTTGTTCCATACTTACGATCCGGAGTTGTGTTATTTAGGCTTCACAGACTACTTGATGACATTGTGAGTGATCGAGATCCACAGTTCATATTCAGCTTCTATAAGAGTCTATGCAAGCTCCTTGGTGTTCAAGTTAAATTATCTATAGCAAATGATCCACAGATTGATGGACAAATAGAATGGGTGAATCAAGTCCTAGAATAGTATCTCTGGTGCACCATAAACTATCATATCAGTTACATATCCATGTATTGTTTTCCCTGTGTTGCTGATCTTGTAATCAGAAGTACATTTTCATAATCTTGTCTACTATAGTCAGAGAGCACAATCTAGTGCTCCCTTGCTCCCTTGACATTTTGGTAAGACTAGCTTCTATCCAAGACCAACCATCATGGAGAACAATTATGAACAGATTGTAGCATCACTTCAGAGTCTCCAAGAACAATTCGAGAACCTAACCATCGATAGAGACAAGTGGAGATGGGACATCCGGTGCATGTAGGTGCACTCCTCTAATAATTACAAAAACGAATCGGGAGTCTTCAAGCAAATCAAGGGAGCATTCAAGTGAATCAATGGACTAGTACATCTTTCATGAAGGAACCCAAGGTTCGCATGCCAGAAAAGTTCAATGGGGATCTCGTGTATCATCTCTAGTCGAGTTATCCATACCTATAAGTCCCCGATTGTGGGACTTTGTGTATCAATTACATATCCATGTATTGTTTCCCCTAGATGAGTGATCATGTAATGAGAAGAACATTTCCGTAATCTTGTCCACTATAGTCAGAGAGCACAATTTAGTGCTCCCTTGACAATGATGCCCGTGAAGGCTATGGCTCACCCAAGGCTTATGTCCCACCCCATATTAGTCAGAGGATCGCCCATGAGGCCCCCATACATCATATCTAGGTGAGAGATCTTGCATGAACCCAATTCACCTTTTCATCATTGAAGATGCAACACAGGCAAGGGACCTTCCATTCTTAGCCTTCAAGCATGATTGGGGCAAGCTAATTGGGCGAGTACGTGTCCATTCAAGTTTATACAAGAGAGGGCAAGTATGCCTCCCTAGCTGAGGATTTACCATGTGGTGCCCAAGAAGACCACATTTCCTTGCCTTTTCACCATGCTCGAGACCCCTGCATCAAGCTTCTGCACCATTCTAGTGCAAGCTTCCACTTTATTCCTTACTCCAATCAAAATGAAGTGTTGTACAGAAATGAAATGAAATGAAATGTTGGTATATATAGTGAATGAATTACCCCTTTCTTGCTTCAATTGAAGTAGATCTTCACCCGAGAAAGGGGCACCTTCTTACCTTGAAGTTTTTCATTTGAATTTCTCCTGGAGGTAATATCTTTGTCACTTTATAAGGTCTTGCCCACTGAGGTGCAAGTTTAGTGGGTACGGGATGGATTTGATGCACTAAGAACAAGGATCCTTCCTTCACTTCATTAGCCCTTAGATACATGTAATGAACTTGCTTGCACTCCTCTTCATTTATCTGCAATCTCTTTATTGTTTCTTCCCTGCATTCTTTTAATGTTGTTAGTCTCCCAATGTGAGGGTATATTCCAACAGATTTTGCTTTCATCTCTTTTCTCATGATGAATTCAAAAGTAGAAAGTGCCTCCTTATCATATACCAAGTAAATGGAATTTCATGAGTAGTACCTTTTCTTGTCATATAAAATGCCCAAATGGCTCCAATGAGGTCTTGCGACCAAGAGTTGTGATGATCAAATGCCAATTTGTGCAGTAGCCTGATCAAAATCTTGTTGGAGCTTTCTGCTTGCCCATTTGCTCTAGGATAATAAGCACATGACTTCTTATGGTAAATATTGTACCTGCCAAAAATGTATTGTAGCAAGTGATTCACAAAATGTGTCACTATAAGAAATAGGGGGCGTAGCGACACCCCCGAATTGAAAAACAATGAGAATCCTTGCTTATGCGATGCTAGCATCGCATAAGCGACGGTGCTGTTTTTGGCTTTTTTTTAACGGGCATTCGTCGCATAAGCGATGCCTGCATCACTTATGCGAGGCTAACACAAATAGAGTCTCTAACTAGCGATGTTAGTTGCGACGTTGGCAAATTGGATGGTGTCGCATATGCTACCTCTTGTGTTCTAGACCGTCGCATAAGCTCTAGAATGTTAAAAAAACTTTCTGATTTTCTCCCCGCACATTTGTGCCGGGATTTGGACGCGAGAGCAAGAGAACAAGAGAGAGAGAGAGAGAGAGAGAGAGAGAGAGAGAGAGAGAGAGAGAGAGAGAGAGAGAGAGACCCTTGTTTGTTCATTAGATCTATTATCTTCATGAGTTTTTGGTTTCCCTATCGTTTGAAATGACTTACATCTAGTTTTGGACTCTTCAAAATATTCCTTCATCCCACCTCTTTCTAAATTCAAATGTAAAGGTAATTGTTCTTGATACTTACAGATTTTAACTCCATGTTCACTTACTAGTCTATGTTTGCATGTACTTTCATACACTATGCAACCCCATAACATATGTCCATACTGATTGCACCAAAAACATTGTATAGGTCTCTTCTCAACCCAACTTGATTTTCTAGGTATCTCTTTAGGTTTGGATCTTCTAAGATCAAATGACTGTTTGTGTGCAGATATGCATTGGAGTTTTACCTCATGTTCACAGTCACATTTCAATGTTTGTAGATTCTTAACTTGGTTAGTCAACAACTCAACCTTATGTTTCAATTCAAAAATCTGAGAATCCATTTCATTTTTTACGTCTTAAATACTTATGCCCATTAGTTGGATAGTGTTAGATATTGCATTTATCGTTTGCATTAAGGTCACGATACCAAATTTACCAATAGTGTAAAAGGAAGATTATTATATTCTTAAGGATATAATCAAATTAGAAGGAACAAGTGGTGCCTGATGATGAAGTTTGTTTCATCTTACTTGGATAATTAGCATACTCATGAAGAGAAACTCCAACTCTCTATTCTTGGACTTCTTTATCATCCAATTTGCATCCATCACTATAACCACTCATGTTTGGGAAGATGAGATAAACCCAAACAACATTCTAGTCCTTCCATCATACATCGAATCAAATCTTCCTCTTTTTTTTTTTACAATTGAGCTATGTATGGGATCTTCTCTTTGTTTGCTGATTTATTCTATCATTGCCCCAATATCGTAGGTCTCTCAATGGCACAGACCAAGGCCTTCCAATAATAGAGAAAGAGAATGATCACTAAATTAGGAAAAAATAGATATTCTTGAATCGATGTGGTTACCTTCTCCACAATGCCTATCGATCACACCCTTGGTTAAGCTAGAAGAGTGACAAAGAATAGTGCAATCTTCATGATCTCCAACCCCAACCTTCTAATTGAATTAGGCATCAGAGTGATAATAAAGCCTCGATTGAGATTTTGATGATAGGTCAAGGTAATTAATCTTGAACTTTTGTAGTCTCTTTTGGGTGTGTGAGGGAAATTGATCATGGTGTTCCATACTAAGTTTTTGTTACTCAGATTATGATGCTTTTATAAATTTTAATATGTCACTTCTCATTTTTGAATCCATCTTCACCGATTGATATAAAGTTACCTTTTGGCATGTGTTTTTAACATGTAGTGCACGTCAATTGTTGTAGATATGCACAACTTCTTTGTCACATTCATACATGCATCATGAAATTAGGCAATAATGAACGAAAAAAATAAGGAAATATAAAAGTTGTCATCCCAACCTTGTCTGATCCTTGAACCACACTCGTCTTCGATGATGAGACAGAATATGATTACACACACTACACGCAAAATCTCTCCTCAATCTTCCTATTGCTCTCGTACATCCATGTCCACAATGTTGCCAAATTGATTCTTTGATAGGAAATCACGCTCGATGATTCTAATATGGCTCATCCCACAAAGCATTAAATGTGTAATAGGCAACTATGCACATGATCAAGGTTCACATTACTTTCCCATTTTTAAGTTTTTGACACCTATACAATGGACTTGGATTAAAGAAGCGGGAGATTTGTGTTTAAAAATAACATAAAAGAATGTAGTTTTGTGGGTTTACTTTTGGATACAATGTGAAACATAGATCGCTTGGACACATCTAATTTCTGTTGTTTCTTTTAAGGATAGAAATCATGGATCACACGTCCCTAATCTCAGCCAATATGATGATTTTAAGTGATTTTCATTCTCTTTGATCAGCTTTTTAAGTGATCTCATTCTTGTCGATCAGCTTTTCACACCTCTGCAAGAAAAAAATAGGAAGTTAAAAGAATACATACTAAAGGATAACATAATGTTCAAAGTTAGACGTGTTAGGCATTCATGATGTGTACTCTTGCAGAGAAAATCCATCTTTTTACTCTTCCCCTTCTTTATCATCATCTTCCCTTCCTTGACTAAAATTGTCTATAATGTAACGCTTTCTTTTGACTTTTCAAACCTTCCACTCATATCTTTGAGAGATATGTGCGTGAATACAACAAATCTAGTTCCACTAAAAACTTTGAGACCTATGTGCATGAAAACAAAAAATATACTTATCACATATGGCTCAAAAAAGGCATCTGAAAGTTGGGAAATTCTTACTAAAATCACCTCTTTTGATGGAACAATATGTTTTTGTAGAGATTAGGCCTAAGGAAAAGAGAAATCTTGACCAAAGGGTCTGAATCCACAAGATTCTTGGAGTCAAATCCCATGTAGTGGCTTCTTCCCAAAAATATATATGCAAGTCTAGGCATTTGTTGATGAGCAAAATTGTTTTCCGTACCAAAGTGAAGTAGTTGTTTGTCCTTACCATTTAGTTTTATTAGTATTCTCACAAGCTATGAGTTGTATTTATATTGGGATTTTGGCAAGATGTCAAGGCTTCTACCAATGAGAAATGATCACTATTAGTGGTCAAGCTCTAGGAATATGGATCCAAGAATATTTTGAGCACTCATGATGTGCACATGGCTCATTGGGCCTCATAAGGATTCCTAAGTATGTCCTAGATCAGGACTACTATTAGTTGGGAGAGATACTAGTGAATCTTCTTTTTCTCAAAATATCTAGTGTTTCACACACCCAATCCCATCTTCACTAACACTTTGAGTCATATGTTCGAACCCGAAAGTTTTCAGCTGCTTCTTTTATATCGTTGAGGACAATGATCATTAGAACAGGGAGAGAGTGTTACTTTCCATATCTACTGATATCTCAATGGCCTACATTGATATATCTACATTGGTCCAAGACGAGAGTCGGCCAAGGACTAAAGCTATGGTGGCCTAAGGCCCTCTCATAAAACCATGAGATTATTCATATCCTCTCAAAGTGGCTATGTGAGAGGTTTATGGACCTTAGAGATGTTCCTAGATGTGTGTATGGGCAAGGGATACTTAAGCTGGCTATGTGAGAAGTGATAGACAATGAAATGGAATATCATAGCTAAAAGTTCTTTAACTCAAATAGCCACCTAGAAGCCTTTTTGTACTAATTTTGGCCCATTTACCTCTCAAAATCCTAGTATTTTTGAAGTCCTTGCTTCCACAGAAGCAATCTATCTATGAAATTTTGGGCTATAAGATGTTTGGGCCATGCATGTTAGGTTGGATGAAAGAACATGTTGCAGAATATAAATTAAAATCCACTCCTGCATATAGTGGAGATGATTTCTCAAGCAAGACCAATTCTGAAACATTGGTTCAAGAAGTAAATTTAGGGGATGAAGAGAACCCTCAAATAGTTCACTTGGCATCCTGGTTGTGGCATTATCCTCCTTTGCTACAAAAGGTAACTTCTTTGCTTTTTACTTACAAAAGTGTCTTTGCATGGTCCTACAAAGATCTAACAGGGATACCAGAAGAGCTTGGGTTACATCGGATACCCTTAGTTGAGGGAGCCGCGCCAATAAGAAGTAGACCATATCGACTCAATCCGAAGTATGCAGAGGCGGTAAAAGCAGAGATTACAAAATTAGAAGAAGCAGGTATAATTGTGCCAGTAGAACATTCGAGGTGGCTTTCTTCTATGGTTATTGTTCCGAAGAAAAATAGCGGAAAAATAAGAGTATGTGTTGATTTTCGTGCTTTGAATAAAGTGACTATTCAAGATGGATTTCCTCAGCCCTTCACAGAGCAAGTACTTGAAGAGGTAGCTGGTCACACTCTGTATAGTTTCTTGGATGGTTTTAGTGGCTACAATCAGATAGTGATCCATCCTGAGGATATGGACAAAACAGCCTTTGTCACTCCCTGGGGCACTTATGTCTATACTCGAATGGCTTTTGGTTTGAAGAATGCACCGGCTTCATTTAATAGAACGATGTATTTGATATTGGGCAAATGGTTAACAACATTTCTACGCATTTTCATGGATGACTTTTCAGTATTTTCAGGTACAGATAAAAGAGCAGCAATTCAAGATTTCCATGACCATTTGGAAAATCTAAAAGAAATTTTTGAGCAATGTCTCAAAACAGGTTTGAAATTGAATCCTGATAAATGTCACTTTTTGGTTACTAAGGGCACTCTTCTTGGTCACATAGTATCTGCTGAAGGCATAACTGTTGATCCTGCAAAGGTTACAGCTATTCTTTCCATGCCAATTCCACAAAGCCCAAAGGAAGTGCAAAGTTTCTTGGGCCATGCAGGTTATCACAGAAGATTCATTAGGATGTATTCGGAAATTGCTAAGCCCTTGTCAAGGCTTACCAGCAAAAAGATCCCTTTCTCATGGAGTGCTGAAGCTGACAAAGCATTTTGTGAACTAAAGTTGAGGCTATGTATTGCTCCCCTTTTAAGTGTTCCTAATTGGTCATTGGAATTTCATGTACATACAGATGCTAGTCTTCATGTTGTTGGTGCAGTTCTAGCTCAACCATCATCTCACAAAGTGGATAGACCTATCTCTTATGCAAGCAGACTACTCAACCAAGCTGAAAGAAATTACAGTACAACGGAAAGAGAAGGTTTGGCTATCATATTTGCTCTTCAGAAATTCCGACATTATCTCCTTGGTGTACATTTCATTGTTATCTCTGATCATCAGCCCTTGAAGTATTTGATAAACAATCCTAGAGTAGCTGGAAGGATTTGGAGATGGTTACTCCTATTCGAAGAATTTAATTTTGATATTCATATTAAGCCAGGAAAAGAGCACTACATGGCAGATCAAGTGTCCAGGATCGCAATGAGCGAAAAGGCAATAGGTATTAATGATGAACTGGTGGATAGCAATCTTTTCCTAGTAGGAATTCGGACAGGTTGGTATGATGAAATTCTTCATGTTCTCACTACTGGAAAGATCCCAGAACACTTGACACCTGTAGAAAAGAGAAGATTGCTCCTGAAAACCAAAGCATATTCTCTTATAAATGGAAATTTATATAAATACTGTCAGGATGATATATTGAGAAGGTGTGTCTATCCAGAAGAGGTAAATCTTTTGCTGGAGGTTGCACACAATGAAGGACACCTAAATGGGGAAGAATTGGCTCATAGAATCATCCACAAAGGTTTATGGTGGCCTCGTATTTTCAAGGATGCCATCAAGTTTGCAAAAGAATGGCACATCTGCCAGAGGTGTGCTCCCGCGCCAACGAGATTAAATTACCAACCATTAGTCATATCTACCGGATGGCTTCCATTTGAACGATGGGGTCTTGATTTCATAGGACCAATTAGCCCAACTGGTCAACCTAGAGGTAAAAAGTATATTTTGATGGCTACATGTTATGCCACTAAATGGATAGAGGCTAAAGCTACTGTGGACTGCACGGCTTTAACAGTAGCTAAATCTATGTATAAACGTATTTTCTCAAGATTTGGTTGCCCACTGGAAATTACTAGTGATAGGGGCACACATTTTGTAAATCAATTGCTCCAGTTTATATTTGACAGGTACAAAATCTTCCATAAAACATCTTGTGCCTACTACCCAAGGGCAAATGGCCAAGCAGAAAGCTCCAATAAGATTTTGATGGGACTACTTCGCAAATTATCTTTTGATCATCAAAGCTCTTGGCCACTAGCACTAATTGGTGCAATTTGGGCTTTCAGAACCACGAAGAGGGGAACCACAGGCGAGACTCCATTTCGCTTAGTTTATGGGAAAGAGGCATTGGCACCATTTGAGTTTATCATCAGAAAAGAAATAGGAATCAAAACTATTGGAATTGAAACCCCCATTCAGAGATTGGTGGCATTAGAAGAGTACAGAGAAGGGGCAATGCAGAAACTTGTGGTGACACAAGAAGAGCGCAAGAAATTACATGACAGGTATCTGAGATCGAATGAAGTTCAAGAAGGGTCCATGGTTTTAGTGCATCAAGTCCCGGCAATTTCAACTAAATTGGCCCCCAAATGGACAGGACCATATAAGGTTATCAAGGTATTGCCACATGGTGCACTGCATCTGGAAGATCTGTAGGGTAAAAGGATGCCCCTCGTCAACATCTCCAGGGTGAAGAGTTATTTGAATTGATGCAAGCAGAAGAAATTCACTCTCTGTACCTACCATAGTTCTTTTATTTTCTGCATGAAAAAATAAGCAAATAAAGAAATTGCACCAGGGACGGTGCAAAATCTTGATGTGGGGGTCTGTAGATCCCCCTCCTCTCTCTCTCTTCCCCGCCATCTCTCTCTTTCCTCTCTCTCTTTCTCTCTCTTTCTCTCTCTTTCCCCCTCTCTCTCTCTCTATTTCCCTCTCTTTCTTTCTCTCTCCCTCTTCTCTTTCGATTTCTTTCCCTCTCTCTCTCTTTTCCCTCTCTCTCTTTCTTTCTCTCTCTCTCTCTTCTCTTTCGATTTCCCCCTCTCTCTCTATTTTCCCTCTCTTTCTCTTTCTCTTTCTCTCTCTTTCTCTCTCTCTCTCTCTCTCTCTCTCTCTCTCTCTCTCTCTCTCTCTCTCTCTCTCTCTCTCTCTCTCTCTCTCTCTCTCTCTCTCTCTCTCTCTCTCTCTCTCTCTCTCTCGCTCTCTCTCTCCTCCCCCGTCCTTGCCTTTCTCTCTCTCTCTCTCTCTCTCTCTCTCTCTCTCTCTCTCTCTCTCTCTCTCTCTCTCTCTCTCTCTCTCTCTCTCTCTCTCTCTCTCTCTCTCTCTCTCTCTCTCTCTCTCTCTCTCTCTTTTCTCTCTCCTCCTCCGCCCTCGCGTGCCCTCCCTCCCTCTCTCTCTCTCTGTCCCTCTCTCTCTCTCTCTCTCTCTCTCTCTCTCTCTCTCTCTCTCTCTCTCTCTCTCTCTCTCTCTCTCTCTCTCTCTCTCTCTCTCTCTCTCTCTCTCTCTCTCTCTCTCTCTCTCTCTCTCTCTCTCTCTCTCTCTCTCTCTCTCTCTCTCTCTCTCTCTCTCTCCCCCCTCTTTCTCTCTCCTCCCCTGCCCGCAGCAGCCCCCGCCCCCGCCTCCGGTGCCCTCCCCTCCGCCACCCGCAGCAGCCCCCGCCCCCGCCTCCGCTGCCCTCCCCTCCGCCACCCGCAACAGCCCCCGCCCCCGCCTCCGCTGCCCTCCCCTCCGCCACCCGCAACAGCCCCCGCCCCCGCCTCCGCTGCCCTCCCCTCCGCCACCCGCAGCAGCCCCCGCCCCCGCCTCCGCTGCCCTCCCCTCCGCCACCCGCAGCAGCCCCCGCCTCCGCCTCCACTGCCCTCCCCTCCGCCACCCGCAGCAGCCCCCGCCCCCGCCTCCGCTGCCCTCCCCTCCGCCACCCGCAGCAGCCCCCGCCCCCGCCTCCGCTGCCCTTCCCTCCGCCACCCGTAGCAGCCCCCGCCCCCGCCTCCGCTGCCCTCCCCTCCGCCACTCGTAGCAGCCCCCGCCCCCGCCCCTCACAACTCCCCCCCCCCCCCCCCCCCCCCCCCCGCTGCCCCACCTGTCTCCTCACCCACATACACTCCCACACACATACTCATGCACACACCACGCTCACACATACTCACACACACACACACAATCTCACACACACACACATGCACACCCACACACATACATTCCCACACACACCCACACAATCACACACACCCCCACATACATATACACACGCCTACACATTCACACATGCTCACTCACATCCACACACACACATACCCCCCCACACACACACACACCGACACACACACATGCGCCCTCCCACCCACACATACACACTCACACCCACGCATACATACACCCACCCACACATATACTCATTCACACACACACATACACCCACACACACACTCACCCGCACAACACACACACATGGGAAGGAGATCAAGGTCCAGAGGATAAAAAATTAAGAGGCTCGGCGGGAGAAATGGATTGGGCCTGACCAAGAGGATGGAAAATATGGCTCTCTAGGAAGCATAAAAAATTGATACTGTGCAGGATCGAGACAATGTTTGGAGGCCTCCATCTCTGAAGTATCTGGGGCGAGGCGAAGGTTCCCATGGTTCTTCTCAGAAGCACATGAAAAGTTGGCTACTCTCGAGAAGGGTTATCAGGTGATTGGAGCAGAAGCATGATGGAAATGACCTTTCCAATTAAGGTATTTCTTGGGGCTCGGGGATTGGTGAAGTTAAAATCAATATCTACCCTCCCTTTCTCACACTCAACGGGTGTTTCTAAATCATCAGCAACATAAAGTAAAGATCTCAATTTGACTACAAAAGGGTGTGTGATAAAAAGTGCGCATGGTAAAAATTGGAAGCAGAGAAAATACTATTGCTACTAGGCCATTCACGACGACTACCTATTTTTGTGGATCCAACTCAAATCAAGTGGAATATTTGACCTACCCCTCCAATTTTGGGTATTCCACCGGCGCATGATCAATGGACGGAAGATTCGGCCAAGGCCTCTTGGCCTATTGGGGCCTATAAAATCAAGGCATTTGTGCTCATTTGGTGTTACATGTACACACAACAATTTTAGAGACACGGTGGTTCGTGCATACGTGCAGAAGTCCTCTCTTGCACTTGGTGGTTTCAAGCCTATTGTAGGAGCTACTCTGTAGTGTGTATACAGAGGATAGGCTTCTCAGTGGAGGGCTATGAGCACTATAGTGTAAGAGAGTAGCTTGGATTTTTTTTTCTTTTCTGTGAGTCAGTGTATTGATTCAGCTCTACTCTCTTGAGAAATTCTTACCATTTGTATTGTTCTGAGTGAGTTAGTCTGCATATCAGTGGCCCCTTATGCTGATGGGAAGAACCTGTTGTATTGGAGTTATTACTTTTAGGGTGGCTTGTTAGCCCTAAGCTTGCACTTTTGAGCATCACGCTGCCCCACCTTGTAATCCATCTTATTTGAATCAAGAAGTGGATGGTCTTTTAGTCACATGTTGTTGATGTTTGCCGAAGTACGTACAATCTTTATTTACCTTTACTTGCTCACAGAAATGTTAAAGGGTATACTTCCCTAAAAGAGAACCCCCCTTGAGTAGGCGGTGTACTGGACGTGTTTAATTTTCATTCTCTACTTTTGTTAAAAGCGGATACCCCAGTACCTCCTCTACAGTGTTCCATACTAAGATTTTGCTACTCAGATTATGATTCTTTTATAAATTCTAATATGTCACTTCTCATTTTCGAATCCATCTTTACCGATTGATATAGAGTTACCTTTTGGCATGTGTTTTTAACATGTAGTGCACCTCAATTGTTGTAGATATGCATAACTTCTTTGTCAGATTCATACATGCATCATTAAATTAGGCAATAATGAACGAAAAAAGAAGGAAATATAAAATTTTTCATCCTAACCTTGTATGATCCTTGAACCACACTCCTCTTCGAGGATGAGACAAAATATGGTTACACACAATACACGCAAAATATCTCCTCAATCTTTCTATTGCTCTCGTACATCCATATCCACAATGTTGCCAAATTGATTCTTTGATAGGAAATCACGCTCTATGATTCTAATATGGCTCATCCCACAAAGCATTAAATGTGCAATAGGCAACTATGCACATGATCAAGGTTCACATTCCTTTCCCATTTTTAAGTTTTTGACACCTATACAATGGACTTGGATTAAAGAAGCGGGAGTTTTGTGTTTAAAAATAACATAAAAGAATGTTGTTTTGTGGGTTTACTTTTGGATACAATGTGAAACATAGATCGCTTGGACACATCTAATTTCTGTTGTTTCTTTTATGGATACAAATCATGGATCACATGTCCCTAATCTCAGCCAATATGATGATTTTAAGTGATTTCATTCTCTTTGATCAGCTTTTTAAGTGATCTCATTCTTGTCGATCAGCTTTTCACACCTCTGCAAGAAAAAATAGGAAGTTAAAAGAATACATACTAAAGGATAACATAATGTTCAAAGTTAGTCGTGTTAAGCATTCATGATGTGTACTCTTGAAGAGAAAATCCACCTTTTTACTCTTCCCCTTCTTTATCATCATCTTCCCTTCCTTGACTAAAATTGTCTATAATGTAACGCTCTCTTTTGACTTTTCAAACCTTCCACTCACATCTTTGAGAGATATCTTTGTGAATACAACGAATCTAGTTCCACTAAAATCTTTGAGAGCTATGTGCATGAATACAAAAAATATGCTTATCACATATGGCTCAAAAAAGGCATCTGAAAGTTGGGAAATTGTTACTAGAATCACCTCTTTTGATGGAACAATATGTTTTTGTAGAGATTAGGCCTAAGGAAAAGAGAAAACTTGACCAAAGGGTCTGAATCCACAACATTCTTGGTGTCAAATCCCATGTAATGGCTTCTTCCCAAAAATATATATGCAAGTCTAGGCATTTCTTGATGAGCATAATATTTTTCCGTACCCAAGTGAAGTAGGTGTTTGTCCTTACCATTTAGTTTTATTAGTATTCTCACAAGCTATGAGTTGTATTTATATTGGGATTTTGGCAAGATGCCAAGGCTTTTACCAATGAGAAATGATCACTATTAGTGGTCAAGCACTAGGAATATGGATTCCAAGAATATTTTGAGCAGTCATGATGTGCACACGGCTCATTGGGCCTCATTGGGGATTCCTAAGTATGTCCTAGATCAGGACTACTATTAGTTGGGAGAGATACTAGTGAATATTCTATTTCTCAAAATATCTAGAGTTTCACACACCCAATCCCATCTTCACTAACACTTTGAGTCATATCTTCGAACCCGAAAGTTTTCAGTTGCTCCTTTTATATCGTTGAGGACAATGATCATTAGAACAGGGAGAGAGTGTTACATTCCATATCTACTGATACCTCAGTGGCCTACATTGATATATCTACATTGGTCCAAGACGAGAGTCGGCCAAGGACCAAAGCTATGGTGGCCTAAGACCCTTTCATAAAACCATGAGATTATTCATATCCTCTCAAAGTGGCTTTATGAGAGGTTTATGGACCTTAGAGATGTTCCTAGATGTGTGTATGGGCAAGGGATACTTAAGCTAGTTATGTGAGAAGTCATAGACAATGAAATGGGATATCCTAGCTAAAAGTTCTTTAACTCAAATAGCCACCTAGAAGCCTTTTTGTACTAATTTTGGCCCATTTACCTCTCAAAATCCTAGTATTTTTGAAGTCCTTGCTTCCACAGAAGCAATCTATCTATGAAATTTTGGGCTATAAGATGTTTGAGCCATACATGTTAGGTGTGTAGAACATCACCCAAGAAAAAAGCTCATTTGCATGCAACTTGAGGATTCTGTTGGATTGCTTTCTCCCCTTCATATACTCATAAGATTAATATAAGACGATCTACAAAAGAAAAAAACAAAGAAAAATAAAAATGAAAGAAGTTTACACCTGTTTTGTGTGAGCATGGAACACAGGGTGTCTCGCACTTGCCATTGTTCTTTGAATGTCAATAAAGATGGTGGTGGTAGAAGATTGACCAACACCCAAATTAACCAAAAGGCATTTGATCCAAACACACTCAATAGTAGCTATAAAAGCTGCCCTATACTTAGCTTCAGAACTAGAAGTTACCAAGTATGGAGCAAAGACAATATATGTACACATGAGTGTTATAGAATCCAACACAATCTCAGTCAAAAAAAACATGCAAAGCTAGTGGTAGTGATTCCCCTTGGGATAGAACAAACCAAGTAGCTAGGTACAACATAAATAGCAAAAGATGCACTTAACTACTTATCAACACTTCACACCTAGGATAATGCATAAACTTGCTCATCTTAGAGGCAAAAAACTAAATATGATGGTGGGTTATGCATACATAAATCAAGCAACCAAGTGTGCTCATAGAGAAAAACACCAAATGCATGTCTGCCATCATGGAGACTCAACCATAAACATATCTCCATGGAAGTGGCACTATCTTTGTAATCTTTAAGGCCACAACACTACAATAACATGTCCATGTATCTTGTTTGACACAATGCTATTTGTCCATCAAATTGCATAAACGAAATTCCCAAATAATGATGCAAAAGACACAAGTATGTCACCTCATAAGAGGCATGTAAATTAGCCTTAAATTCAACAGTATGCTTCTCATTAGGCCCAATGAGTAGTGCATCATGAACATAAACAACAATGATGACAATTACATCATCTAAACGCTTAACCTATAAGGTGATCTCTACTGGATTGTTCTCAAATCCATGTGCTAGCAAGTAGGCATGTATCTTTTCCTAACAAGCATGTGGTGCTTGTTTCAATCCATGCAAAGCCCTTTTTAACTTGGATACATCATGTTTTCATGCCCTTTTGCACAGAAGCCATGGGGTTGAAATGCACAAAATTATTTACATAACTCACCATTCATAAATGTAGTTTTAATGTTCAACTAATATATATTCCAATCATGATGAGTTGTAACTGCATAGATGCTACGAATGGTTGTCATTCAGCATGTGGGAGCAAAGGTCTCATAATCAATTCCGTTTCCTTGAGCATGACTTTTGGAGAAAAGCATAGCCTTATACTTATCAATTATTCCATCAAGACTAGATTTTAGCTTGTATATCCGTTTAGTGCCAATGACCTTTTTGTGAGGAGGCGAGTCACATAAAGACCAAACATCATTCTTTGTAACAACATCAAATTTTGATTGCATAGGAACCATCAATTTTTTTTATTTCTTTGCTTCATCAAAAGGGATAGGCTCATTCTCATCACAAAAGCTCATCCTAAATGAGAAGAATATGTGAAAGGTGCATCTACCTTGCTATCTCTCAAAGTATAAACGAACCATTTAAGCATAGTTTTTGCCTCTTAAATATCACCTCTCTCATCAATGAGCTCTTTCTGTAAATCTGCATCAAAAAAATTGGATGATCTATATCATTGTTTGAAACCTTTAAAGACTTTGAAATCGCCTCACAAGGAGCTGCATTTGACTATCCACGTGTAAAAAGAGACAGCAAAGTGTCATATAGATACATTGAGGTGATTGATGTCCTTTCTGTATATGAAAGTAAGAGCTTAATTGCATCTTCAATGAAACCAACATCAAAACTAACGCGAATGTGCTAGACAACCAAAGACATGTACATGAGCAAAAAATTCCTTACAACCATGTGAAGCCTCATAATGAGTGATAGACTAGAATGCCTTAATGGGAAAACTATTAAGCACACATGTTGCATTGATAACAACTTCAAGCAAAATGCTATGTGGTAAAGCCTTAATATTGACCATACACCGTGTCACATCCATGAGAGACCTATTTTTCATCTCAACAATTCAATTTTATTGACGTTTATATTGCACTTTACATGAATGTTATATCCCATGCTCAACCAAAAATGCATGAAACTTAGAAGAGATATTTACCCCCTCGATCAGAATGAAGGCTGGCCATTTTACACATTGGCAAATCTTTAGGCATAATAGAGAAGTATTTTAAGCACATAAACTCTTAAGAATTTTCCTTTAATGGATAAACCCATGCATGCCTGAAAAAATTGTTGATGAAAGTCGCAAGGTATAGGTAATTCCCAAATGAAGGTGTCTACATAGGTCCACAAAGATCACTACGAACAAACTGCAATTTATTTCTAGATCTAATTGAATCATCTTTAGGGAAGGAAGAACACTTTATTTTACCCAAAATAAACCTCACAAACGTACATAGCAGATGCCTTAAGTTTGGATAAAGAGAACACCATTTCAGATTTCTGCATGCAAAGCAAATTTGTAGAATTTAGATGATCAAAATATCCATGCCAAAGTTTTGCATCTAAGATAACTTAACAGCTTTCAACTACACATGCAAAACAATTCATAATTTTTTCCATAATTTTTCATCTTATTCAGCCCTAAACATAGCGCCCCATATGTATTGATTTTGTCACCATTAGGGAGATTATGAAATATACATATTTCATTCATGAATTTCACTACTAAGCCAATTTTTGCTAATTTTGTCAATAAAAATTCATGCTTTTTTTATCCCTTGTACATAAAAAGAATTTGAAAAAGTGATTGTGCTATCATTTGAAATATTAATAGTAATATTCCAAACTCCCGTAACAAGATAAGAGATTTTATTAGCACATGTGATAATATTATCTATGGAGTAGGCCCAAGCGAAGTGAAGAAATTGCTTTGGAAGGTAATATTTTTGGTTGCACCACTATCAAAATACCACACATTGAGTCCACTATAGACATAAACTATTCATGTGAAGATGAAGCATGACTATATTGCAGTGCAAATTCAAATTCTTCATTCTAAAAAAGATGACCAGACTCTGTTTTAGGATTAAAGAACTCTACCAGAACAATTCTAACCTCTTTATTCCTTGCCTCTTTTGTAGCTAGTCTAGAACAACTCATAATGACATGATTATTTTTCTTATAGTACTCACGAAACTATTTTTAATTTTTTATTTTTGTTTCATATTTATCTTCCTTCTTTGACTATGAAGGTTATCATATTTTTGCTTACTAGTAGATGAGCTTGATTTACCTTTGGTATTTGACCAGCTCAAAAAACTTGATCAGCAATGCATATAATTGACTTATTTTATCTAGATTGATCTTCTTGGAGAAAAATTTGAACACATTAACTATCTGACTAGATTTCATCTGCAACAATCAAGTGCTCTTTAAAATCCTTGATCTTTTTCCAAAAAGTTTCCATTGAATCTCCTTCATTCATATGCTCACTTTCCAATTGTCTTCAAAGAGTAAGAAATATGAGCCTCATTTCTTGCGTAATTTAGAATGTCAAGACTATCCCAACCATCTTTGGCCATTTTGCATGAGAAAATGTGGGGATAATGGCATGTGAACATATGAACGCATGTGTTTTTGCATCTCGAACACCCCAAGAAAGCTAGTTTACAATAGGTGAAATAAGAACTGTAGTAGGATCGGGAACATGAATATGATAAGCTTCAAGAGCAAGTGGATCACCTATTGTCATAACATTTGCAAGTGTAGGTTGATGTATTTCAACACCTTGCACAGTACTCCACGAGTCATTTGCTACCAATACATGACCATCATGTATGCCCTCAATAGGTAGTTAAAACAACCCAACTTATCCTCAACAACCAACATACAAAATACATCATTTCTTTCAACTAGGCCTAGTGACAATACTCTAAAATAGAAAATTGACTATTTTTAAAAAAACTTTGAATAGAAATACCTAGTTGAGCTCTACTAGACCTATAGCAGAGTTTTTGTTTCTTCTACTAGTGAACCAAAATTTGTGTATATGTTTTGCACAACAAAACAAAATTACCTGCATAGTCAATGGCAAAAGTGCATTTGAAGGTAGAAACGAGTTCAAATCAAAATTTCAACACCACAAAATAAAGTAATTTTGAACTCTGATGACCCTGAATATGCACATCAAATTCCATCTGATTCTTAGATTGTGACCAGAAGGGTATCGATGATGCCCTATGGAAAGCAAAGGCCTCTTATGATATGGATTTTTGGAGTTTTAAGACAAGAGAAGCACACAAATAACATGTGGAAGAAGAACAAGCTTGGAGCACAACACTAAGTGTATCAATAAGTGAATGTATAGGATAAGTAGCTCATTAGGGTTATAGGCCTATACAAGTTGGGGGGGACCTCCTAAAGAGGGAAAACATAATCCCTATAGTCCTAGATATTTTCATACACATCATTACTAACATATATGAACAATATCAAGGACTGGCATAATGGAAAAGGTAATGCCTTGTCTTGGACAGAAAGGGATGAGTCGAGTCCTTTTCCATTATTTTTGCCCTATTGCATCTTGCAAATAGGTACATGACCCATACGCGAGCAGATAAGGAACCTCTTCATGTATGAAGAAGCCTTAAAAATTCAGCCGTATCTTCGAATAGTGAACGAACATCCCCTCTACCTCCTTTGAATTTATGTGTTGATTTGGGTGCGACTCCACTATCAGAAAAAAAGCATAGGAGAACCTTAGACTTCTCCTCAGGTACATCAGAGGAAACACCAGTGTAAATGGAGGACCTCTCTCATTTACTCTCGAGACTCAATATCAAGCTCCCTACCTTCAAGGGACAAGCTTATGAGGATGCTGATGATCATGTGAGGAGATTCATCTCCTTATGCCGTGGACGAGGTTTGCAGAATAGAGAGGATGCAATGCTGGTACTCTTCCCATCCACATTGGAAGGCCTTGCTAACAAATGGTAGAGTCAATATGCAGATGGCCATTTTGCTACATGGGAAGCTCTGAAGACGGCATTCTCAGAGACATTTCGACCAAGTGACTCCTCGGAAAGAGCTCTAGATCAGCTAGAGAACCTAAGGCTAAGATCAAGTGAATCCTTTCATGAACTTCACACTAGGACAAAAGCACTTGTTGCACGTCTGCCACATGCTCGAGGTGATTTCTTAGTTAAAAAATGGATAGAAAAAGCTCTCCCGAGGTCATCTCAGTAGAAGCTACGTGAGTCTCTTAGATTGGCTGCAACCCTTAATGGTTTTTTTGCAGCGGCATTACGCATTGAAGAAGCTAAGCAACATTTTGAAGGGCAAACACAACCAAATTATGCAGCAAAACTAGACCTTATTGGGCAACTGAGGAAAGAACTAGAGGCATTGAGAATGCAGCAAAATCACCAAGAAGAGAAGGTCTTGCCACCGTCATCGCGTCGCACTGATGATGAAGTAGCCCAACTTTGTTGCGCATTAGAAGATTTGCGGACCACTCAGGATATAAGAAGGTAGACTTGGTGTACAATATGTAACAACAGTGGACATTCCAATGCAAATTGTCCTAACAGGGTAAGTTGTCAATTTTGTGGAAAGGATGGCCATGAAGCTAGAGACTGTTACTACCTCAAGGGTACACAACAACGAGGTAACCCTCAAGCTTTGGATTCATATTATGCGAGTACTTCAAATGCACCTAATAGAGAGGAGAATCCTACAACGAAGCCTAGACATAATAGGCCATTGATGTTTTATCGCTATGGTGAGTATGGCCATATGCAAAATAGGTGTTCCCTTCCAAAAGATGCACCTCCTTCTCAGCATTTTCCAGAGGCTAAGGATCACTATACCAAAGATTGCCCAAGAAGTCGCCTTGCTTCAATTCACATGATTGCAGTCTCCCCACAAGCAGAAGGTATGACCACTAAGTCTTATGCTCTTTCCTCTTCTTCAATGCCCATGATGACTAGAGCCAGACAAGCGGCAGCAACCTTTAGAGAGGAACAACAAGGACTCCAAGATAGAGAGGAGTAAAAGAAGGTTGGGTGGAAGGGCCAAGAAGATATTGAAGGAGCTTATGAAAAGATGGCTACTTCACTAAGGGACCAACCAACAAGTTTATAAGAAGACACACATGTGGTAGACATTGAGCAGATCTTGAAAGGTATTCATCACAAGGTGAGTCTATAGGAACTCATAAAGATGGATTCAAAAATAAGGAGTGACTTATTAAAAATAATACACTCTGCTCACTTGAGCCAACCACCTAGCATAGATGGTTTCATGGTTGATTTCCCCCCTGCGCCCCTAACAGACTACCAAAGCTCAAGGTTAGCTATTTGTATAAAGGATAAAGCTCTCACAGGTGTGATCATAGATGGAGGCTTTGGCATCAATTTGATGCCAGATCTCACAATGAAGAAACTGCATTTGAACCCCACCAAGATGGCATCATTCACAGTTACCTTAGTAGATCAACATCGGGTTGCACCACTTGGCATTATCGAAAAGGTACTGATGATAGTACAAGGTTGTCACTTTGTTCTAGATTTTGTTGTTATTGCACTTCCATAGGATACTTCTTACCCTTTACTCCTGGGAAGTCCTTGGCTAAGACAAGCAAAAGCTTTGCAAGATTGGGGGAAAAAAAACTGTGGATTTCAACAAACACCAATAGCGAGCTGCAACTACATTTGGAAGAAGGATAGGACTCAGGGAAAACTACTCGGTATACTGTGGAGACTCAGGTAATCCCTCTTTACCCCAAGAAGAAGATACATTATTGAATTGGATGATGGAAAGTACATACTGTTGCATGGTGGAAATCAATGAAATAGAGGAAGAAGTTGCAGATGAAGGAGTTGCAGGAAAAGGCCATGAAGTTCACAAGGAGTTGGAGAATGAGAGTTTGCAAGAGAATACAAACTTTGAAGGGGCAACAAATATAGACGTATCAGGGAAGGAAGGTTATGAGCCTGAAGGCAGAGACAATCTTCCGTTTTCAGATATACCTCAAGGGTGGACTAGAGAACATATTACAGAGTATAAGCTAAATTCCACTCCTGCATACAGTGGAGATGATTTCTCAAGCAAGACTAGTCCTGAAACACTTGTTCAAGAAGTAAATCTAGGAGATGAAGAAAACCCTCAAGTAGTCCACTTGGCCTCTTGGCTATGCCGTTATCCCCCTTTACTGCAGAAGGTAACTTCTTTACTTTTCGCTTATAAAAATTTCTTCGCATGGTCCTACAAAGATCTAATAGGGATACCAGAGGAACTTGGATTACACCGAATACCCTTAGTTGAGGGAGCTGCGCGTACAAGAAGTAGGCCGTATCGACTCAATCCAAAGTATGCAGAGGTAGTAAAGTTGGAAATTACAAAGCTAGAAGAAGCAGGTATAACTGTTCTAGTAGAACATTCTAGGTGGCGTTCTTCTATGGTTATTGTACCCAAGAAAAATAGTGGAAAAATAAGAGTGTGCGTTGATTTTTGTGCCTTGAATAAGGTAACTGTGCAAGATGGATTCCCTCAACCCTTCACAGAGCAAGTACTTGAGGAAGTAGCCGGACACACTTTATATAGCTTCCTGGATGGTTTTAGTGGCTACAATCAGATAGTGATCCATCCTGATGATAGGGACAAAACAGCCTTTGTTACTTCATGGGGCAGTTATTTTCATACCCGCATGGCTTTCGGCTTGAAAAATGCACCAGCTTCATTTAATAGAACAATGTATCTGATATTGGGCAAGTGGTTAACAACTTTTCTGCGCATTTTCATGGATGACTTTTCAGTGTTTTCTGGCACAGATAGAAGAGCAGCAGTTCAAGATTTCCTTGATCATTTGGAAAATCTAAAGGAAATCTTTGAGCAATGTCTCAGAACAAGTTTGAAGTTAAATCCTACTAAATGTCACTTTCTGGTCACTAAGGGCACTCTCCTTGGTCACATAGTATCTGCTGAAGGGATAACGGTTGACCCTGCAAAAGTTACTGCTATCCTTTCCATGCTTATTCCACAAACCCCAAAGGAAGTGCAAATTTTTTTGGGCCATGCAGGATACCATAGAAGATTTATACAAATGTATTCAGAAATAGCTAAGCCCTTGTCAAGGATTACCAATAAAAAGGTCCCCTTCTCATGGAGTCCTGAAGCTGAGAAAGCATTTTGTGAACTAAAATTGAGGTTATGTATTGCTCCACTTTTAAGTGCTCCTAAGTGGTCATTGGAGTTTCATGTGCATATAGATGCCAGTCTTCATGCTGTTGGTGCCTTGGCTCAACCATCATCACACAAGATTGATAGACCTATCTCATATGCCAGCATTCTACTTACCAAGGCAGAAAGGAACTATAGTACGACCGAAAGGGAAGGTTTGGCTATTGTATTTGCTCTTCAAAAGTTTCGGCATTACCTTCTTGGTGTACATTTTATAGTCATATCTGACCATCATCCCTTGAAGTACTTGATAAACAAGCCTAGAGTGGCTCGAAGGATTTGGTGATGGTTACTCCTGTTTCAAGAATTCAACTTTGATATTCATATTAAGCGAGGAATAGAGCACTACATGGCAGATCAAGTATCCAGGACCGCAATGAGGGAGAAGGCAACAGGAATTAATGATGAATTGGTGGATGGTAATCTCTTCCTAGTAACAACTCAGGCTGAATGGAATGATGGAATTCTCCATTGTCTCACTACTAGAAAACTCCCAAAACACTTAACACCTATAGAAAACAGAAGATTACTCCTTAAAACCAAAGCATACTCACTTATAAATGGGAATTTATATAGATATTGCCAGGATGGTATCTTGAGGAAGTGTGTTTATCCAGAGGAGGTAAATCTTTTGCTGGAGGCAGCACATAGTGAAGGGCATCTAAAAGGGGAAGATTTGGCTCACAGAATCATCCACAAAGGACTATGGTGGCCTCATATCTACAGGGATGCGATCAAGTTTGGTAAAGAATGCCACATTTGCCAGAGATGTGCTCCTACGCCAACCAGATTGAATTTCCAACCATTAGTCATATTTACAGGATGGCTTCCATTTAAACGATGGGGTCTTGATTTCATAGGAACAATTAGTCCAACTGGTCAACCTAGGGGTAAGAAGTATATTTTGATGGCCACATGTTATGAAACTAAATGGATAGAGGCCAAAGCTATTGTGGACTACACACCTTTAACAGTAGCTAAGTTTTTGTATAAACAATTTTTCTCAAGATTTGGTTGCCCATTGGAAATCACTAGCGATAGGGGCACACATTTTGTTAGTCAATTGCTCCAATTCTATTTGACAGGTACAAGGTCTTCCATAAAAGGTCTTGTGCCTACTATCCAAGGGCAAATGGCCAAGCAAAAAGCTCCAGTAAGATTTTGATTGGGTTGCTGCGCGAATTATCTTTTGATCATCAAAGCTTTTGGCCACAATCATTGATCGGTGCAATTTGGGCTTTCAGAACTACAAGAATGGGAACAATTGGCGAGAGTCCATTTCACTTAGTATATGGAAAAGAGGCTTTAGCACCATTTGAATTTATCATCAAAAGAGAAATTGGAGGCAAAACCATTGGAATTGAACCTCCCATTAGGAGACTGGTGGCATTAGAAGAATACGGAGAAGGAGCAATGCAAAATCTTCAGGTAACACAAGAAGAGCGCAAAAGATTACACGACAAGTATTTTAGGTCCAATGAAGTACAAGAAGGATCCTTGGTTTTGGTGCATCAAATTTCAGCAGTTTCAACCAAATTGGCACCCAAATGGATAGGACCATACAAAGTGATAAAGGTATTACGACATGGAGCAGTGCATCTAGAGGATTTGCAGGGTAAGAGGATACCCCTGGTCAATATCTCCAGGGTGAAGAATTACCTAAATTAAGTCAAAAAAGAAGCACTTCGTTCACTATATATATCGTATTTCATGCATTATTTGCAGTTTATTTTGGTCTTATTGAAATAAGCAAATAAGGAGGAATTGCATCGGGACGGTGCAAAGACTTGATGTGGGGGTCTATATCCCGACATCTCTCTCTCTCTCTCAGCCACCACAGCCCAACCCCCGCCACCCCCTCATATTTCCCCCCTCAGCCCCACATCCCACCCCCCCCCCCCCGCCACCCCCTCATATTTCCCCCCTCCGCCCCCACAGCCACCCGCCGCCCCCCGCCACCCCCTAATATTTCCCCCCTCAAACCCCACAGCCCACCCCCCCCGCCACCCCCTCATATTTCCCCCCACAGCCCACCCCCCCGCAATCCCCTCATGTTTCCCCCCTCAACCCCCACAGCCACCCCCCAGCATGCCCTCATACTTCCCCCCGCAGCCCCAACAGCCCACCACCTGCCACCCCCTCGTATTTCCCCCGCAGCCCCCACAGCCTTTGGAAAAAGCTCATTTATGCAAATATCTGTGGATGCCACTTGCAAAGGAAGCTATGTGAGGAGAAAGATGCATTGATGAAGTGCAAGAATGAGCTAGAAATTATGTTAGATGGTATACATGGGGGTTTGATGAACATCCAGTGTGGATCATCTTGTGGCAGATAGGGGCAAAACACCACAAAGCTAGAGACTTAATATTTGCCTCTACTAGAGTCCTCACATGTAGTGGGTTGCTTACTTCATGAAGGTAGATTCCCCCCCTCAACTCCACCCACACCCAACCCCACCCTCTCCCAACTCCACCCTCCATTCCACCCTCCCACCACTCCCCATACCACCCACACCACACACTACCTTCCACCACTCAATATGTAAGATAGGCAAAAGATGATGTTGGAGATTCCATGACATCAGCAAAAGATTTCTTTCATGGTTAGATGGTCAAAAGCTACTACAGGAATTATGTGAAGAATTATATGAAGGATGTGCTTCTACATGCAAAAGTGAGAGTAAAAGCATAGTCCTAGATATTTTCATACAGATCATTACTAAAATATATTAACAATATCAAGGATTGGCATAGTGGAAAAGGTAATGCCTTATCTGGGACAGAAAGGGATGAGTAGTTGCCTTAATTCCCTTCGTTCGAACATAGGTATTAGCATCAAGAGTGGATCTACGCAGTCAAATAATCAACCTAATCAAAAGTTCTAGGCTTTCTATCTTGACAGATTCCTCATTTCTAAGCATATTCGTAGAATGGAGTAGTCCATAAAGATCAAGGAACTCAATTTCACCCACATTCCTTAACACTCTCTCCCAATGGAACTAATCAATCAAATCAAGCATGGGCAGATAGCTAGTTGGACTCACGTAGATTCACATCTCTTGCTCCATGATTCTATTCAACTCCAAATTTGGATAATCATTGAACACACTAAAAGCAAACACATTTTTTGTAAAAAACAAGTGATTCCAAATTATACTGGAAAGTGAATTTTAGTAAGCCCTATCATTCTATGTTTTATTTATTAGAGAAGAAGAAGGTGAAGAATTACATCGTCGAACTCAGATACAAAGATAAAATTGTTGTTTCAAAGCTGGACAAAGAACCACTACGCTTTTTCAAGAATTCTCGCACTCTTTGGTCCCTATCATTTTGCAAATCTAGAAAGACAACTCGCATAGGAAAAGCTTTTCTATAGTTATTTACTAGGGCACTATTAAACTCATATTTAAAAGAGACCCTAAAGCTTTCGGACAACTAGAGACCCACAACTTTTGTGGACACTATATACAAGGTTTTGGCTAAGTGTCTAGCAAATAGAAACAGATTTATCTTGAATAAGTTAACGTTAAAAAAAAGACTAACCAAAGGTAGATTCATTGTTGGTACTATTTTTTCTCTCTAGGAAAGCATGACGATTGTAGAGAAAAATAAATAGAGTTTTGTATTTTTCAAAGTTGACTTTCATAAGGCTTATGATCACATTGAATGGGACTTCATCCTTCGATCCTTGCTTGACACTGGATTTGGATGGTTATTTGTTAATCATGTGCATTGTTTACTCACTAACTCACCCAGTAGAATTGGAATCAGTGGTGATCTCTCTAATCCTTCCCTTTCAAGAGATTTATTCGACAAGGATTTCCTCTCATCTCCTCACCTTTTACTATTGCATAGATGAAATTTAATGTCTCATCACAAATTTGCATCAGGAAAGCTCTCTTTAGGGCATCAAGATTCTTGGATGCTTGGAGGACTCATTTATGCATAGTTATGAAAATGACACCAATTTTGTCATCAATAAGAGTCTACAAGTTTATAGAGCTTTTGGGATAACTTGGTGACTTTTTGCTTCTTAAGTGGTTCTAAGACGGATCACTCTAAAACTATGATTACGGCTATTAGTAGTGACACTCCACAATTCATCTTGGAAAAGGGTTGCCAATTCATCTATGGTAGCAAAATCTTCAAGCTTTTATGTATCCCTATGAGATTCAAAGTACCTTCTAGAAGCATTTATAAGTAGATTGATCAACAAGTCATACTATTGGAACTCACAAGGCAATAATCTCAATTCTTATATTTTCTTCGTAGTCATTATGTCTATTACTAATTTTCTTTTCATTTTCATTCCTAGCAAGGCTAAAACTAGAGAACTCAAGTATGTCTTTTTTAAGTTTCTTTGGGGGGGACAAATACAAACTCCTTGAAGTGAAATATGATTACAATTCCTTGTCTAAATTAGAAGGCAGCCATGTTTAGGTCAACATAGAATTGATTTCGATAAAGTGTGATACCGAATGGATCTTTAAGGGTCTTACCACCAATATTTTTTGGGCAATAATTTTGAAATGATATTTGAGTAGTGCAACCTTTTTTTAGGACTAATCTAGTTGGAAGGGTCTCGATTTGGACACCATTCTCTTCAGCAACTAAAAATTGACATCTATGGATTGACATTTATTAAATGTGTGCAAAATTCCTAGTAGAGGCTCAAGCTTAGCCACTAAAGCTGGCAAAGGCAGAGTGATGCTTGCATATGGTTTAATAAGTTGTATCCAACCCTTACTAGAATGTACTTTACGATGATCCACAAGTTATTTAAAAGAAGAATAAAAAAGTTCAATGATATTATGGATGACCAAGGGAGATTTCATGATTTTCAGTCTCTTCAATCTATTTTTCATACTAAAAGAGGGCATACAACATTCTCAAGGAGCATACAAATCAGAATTAAGTACACATTGATTTGGTTGAAAATGTAGAGAGATGGTGCAAAAGAATCACTACCACTATTCTAAAGAAAAGATTAAAAGTAAAGAGATTGAAGTCTCATATGTCTCTAGTCAACAACACTGGGCAAATACAATGACCAAGGCATTTGATGGAGTAAAGTTAAACAGGTTCAACACTATGATTAGATTTCATGAAGTCTTGAAGCACTAAAGGCTCAAGCATCTTAGGCTTGAGGGGGATTTTTTTGGTGCATGGAGCAAGCCTGAGTGCTCGGCTAAATGCAGATTGGACTTCTCACAGTTTAGGAAGCTCAGTTGTATCTTCATTTCATTATACGCTATGAAAGACTTCTACTGTAGTTGAATAATCTTCCAGCTTATCTCTTCATTGTAGTAGATTCTTCTCCCACGCCTTATCTCAGATTGGTTCCTCTGTGAGAACTGCCACAAAGAATGAGATCGAACTCCCACGAAGAATGAGATCGAAGCCTCACATCTGAATTTTGAATGAGATCGAACTCCCACAAAGAAAATGAAAGAAAAATATTTACTTGATTTTAATTTTTAAGAATCGCTATCCACTTTTATGCTTTTATGTAACTACTCTATTGCTTAGAACATTATTATCATACCAGTGTGGCGGACATCTTGTATTTGTTGTAAGAGCAGCATGCAATTTTTGTCGTGCGTACTTTGATTTGATATAAGATTGTAGTGCGTGCGGCCTCTTCCGACTCGAGCGAGGAGATGTGGAGGCAGCGGGCCACGTAGTCGGGGCCCTCTTGTGTCCATATGTATATATATACAGCGCCCAAGACTACATTTCTGAAAACTCACTGGCAATCTAGAGCCAGCTGCGTCTGCCAAAGAGCCCATCTTCTTCTTTCTCCAGCTGCGTCTGCCAAAGAGCCCATCTTCTTGTTTCTCCTCCTCTAACGCAAACTCTTTGCGAAGCCATGCAGAATCATCTCCGCACGCCTCAAGTTCTGTATCTCGTTGTCTTATTATGCGTCTTGTGCGTTAATACTGCGCTGATCGTAAGAGCTGCGCGACCCTATGAGGCAGACGGTGCCAATCAGAGCGGAGCACCAGCAGGAGATGTTGCTGAAGGGAATGGAGACCTTGGCACCAACGTCAAGAAGTCAACGACGACGAAAACAACTACGATGAAAGCCTTACCATGTTCGGACAGGAATTAAAGCTTCACTGGAACTGCGATACCTGTCGGGGCGGGAAGAACAATTGTTGGTGCATACCTTTCTTTCCAGAGCACCACAAAAACTGCGTCTGTACAAAGTTCGCCTTTGTCTGACATGTTTTTCCTGTAGCCTCGGCAGTTTATCTTTCACCCACTCCAGTTTATCACTTAGTGTTTCCGTCCTTCCTTCGTGTAGGCTAGGCAGCTTATCACTCACCCGCTCCAGTTTATCACTTAGTACTACTACATACTGATTAACAAGTTCATAGTTTGTATCGCCCTTTTTGGTTCTAACGTGGTCTGTTGTTCTAACAAGTGCAACAAATATGCGTCGATTCATGAGTTGATTGTGTATTAGCGTTGTTGGTTTTAGCGTCCTCTATTGTTGTACCATCTCGATGCGTAAACTCTTGTAGCAACGATTAATGCGTTTATTGTGTATTAGCGTTCTGGGTTTCAAGGTCGTCTATTACTCTAACGTCTCGCTTAGACGCAGTAAGAATACGCGTTAATGTTACATTCCTCAACGGCTTTGGGATTTAATCCCCTACACCGATATCAAAGATTTATACTATTCGTGTGTTACAGCTTCTGTCTTAATAGTGTTTATGAATATCATAGCAGCATGCTTGAATATCCATACTGCTCTTAATAGCGCTTAAGGGATGACATGTTCTAAATACTCATCTTTACGAAAAAGAGGAACTTGTATTTTCTAGACACAACGGAGAGAGAGAGAGAGAGCAAGAGAGAGACACAATTGAAATCTCAAGACTCTTATTTTCAGAATTAGGGACATGGTCATATTTTCCGAATCTAAGCTAAAATGTTTAAAAGTAGATGTTCTAGCCCATTTTTACATTGCTTTGGAAATTGTTCTTGCCATGTTCAGATTTCGGACACTTATCAAAGGAATCATTAAGACACATGTGAATGGATCTAAGTTACACCCATATTAGTGGGGACATCACAATTGTCTTATCCTATGCACTCTGATAATCAAATATTGCCCTCCCTTTCCCCTCTCCTAAAAATTTGGTAGTACACTCTTTTTGAAATTATGACCTTCTACACGGACACCTTCATACATAGCGCACGAATTGCCGGTGCTCTCACTATTGCATTTTTTGTGCATCCTTTCATAGTGCCCTAGAAGATAACAACCATGGTGAACTATTAACCATATGCTTGTCGAAGTGGTGCAATAGCAATGCACCACAACATATTTCCCTCTGTGTGAGCTTTGGAATGATGCACTCCTACTAGGAAACCCATTTCTAGATGACATGTATGGTACTTTGCACAAACCTGTAAGTTATGTAGAAAACTACAAAATTCATGGAGACCATGAACATGTATTTCCTATGTTTTGCAAGTGCAATCAAACTCTCACTCTTTGGTTGGCCAGGCTACTATATGATTTATTAAAGAACATATACAAAAGCGCCGGGTGACCATTTGGTCTTTAACATAGATAATAACAATAACAATCTCTCACTAAAGGCATGTATGGCCAAAGTGAATATGAGAGAAAAAAGAAAAAAATGATGAAGAATACCTAAGTGTAAGTTCGTAAACTATAACTCCCACCTGATGTCATGTTACACAATGTACAAGTAACTATGCGAGACCATGAATAAAGTGACCCCCATCAAGTATAACCACTCATGTTTTGGGAGATCAGATAAACACAAACATTATTCGTGTTCTTCCATCATACATCAAATCAAATCTTCCTCTTTTCTTTTACAATTGAGTTATGTATGGGCTCTTCTCTTTGTTTGTTAAATACACAGTTTGACTCCATATGGCATGGTCATATCCAACTTCTAGATAGAGTTGTACATGATCTTAGCTCTCTAACGTGACCCCTATTCTATCGTTGCCCCAATATTGTAGGTCTCTCACTTGCATTCACCAAGGCCTTCCCAATAATAGAGAAAGAGAATGATCACAAAATTAGCAAAAAATAGATAGTCTTGAATCGACATGGTTACCTTCTCCACAATGCCTATCCATCACAACCTTGGTTAACCTAAGAGAGTGACAAAGAATGGTGCAATCTTCATGATGTCCAACCCCAACCTTCTAGTTGAATTAAGCATCAAAGTGATAATAAAGCCTTGATTGAGCTTTTGATCATAGGTCAAGATAATCAATCTTGAACTTTTGTAGTCTCTTTTGGGTGCGTGAGGCAAATTGATCATAAAGGGTTCCACACTAAGCTTTCGCTACTCAGATTACGATGCTTCTATAAATTTTAATATGTCACTTCTCATTTTTGAGTCTATGTTCATCGATTTATATAGATTTACTTTTTGGCATGTGTTTTTAACATGTATTGTACATCAATTATTGTAGATATGCACAACTCCTTTGTCACATTCATACATGCCTCATGAAATTAGGGAAGAAAGAATGAAAAAAGAGGAAATATAAAAATTGTTATCCTAACGTTGTCTGCTCCTTGAACCACACTCATCTTCAGTGATGAGACAAAAGACGATTACACACATCAAACGGAAAATCTCTCCTCAATCTTCCTTTTGCCCTCTTACATCCTTATCCATAGTGTTGCCAAATTGATTCTCTGATAGGAAATGAGGCTCTATGATTCTAATATGGCTCATCCCACAAAGCATTAAATGTGCAATAGGCAGCTATGCACATGATCAAGGTTCACATTCCTTTCCAATTTTTAAGTTTTTGACATTTATACAATGGACTTGAATTAAAGAAACAGGAGATTTGTGTTTAAAAATAACATAAAAGAATGTTGTTTTGTGGCTTTACTTTCAGATACCACCTGAAAGATAGATCACTTGGACACATCTAAGTTCTATTGTTTCTTTTAAGGACACAAGTCGTGCATCACATGTCCCTAATCTCAGCCAATATGATAATTTTAAGTGATTTCATTCTCGTTGATCAACTTATTAAGTGATTTCACTCTCATTGATCAGATTTTTACACCACTATGCAAGAAAAAATAGAAAGTTAAAGCATACATACTAAAGGATAACATAATGTTTAAAGTAAGACGTGTTAGGCATTCATGATCTGTAAACTTGAAGAGAAACTCCATCTTCTTGCTCCTCCCCTTCCTTATCATTGTCTTACCTTCCATGATTAAAATTGTCTTGATAGCATTGTTGTTTGTTCATTAGATCTATTATCTTCATGAGTTTTTGGTTTCCCTATCTTTAGAAATGACTTACATCTAGTTTTGGTCTCTTCAAAATACTCCTTCATCCCATCTCTTCCTAAATTCAAATGTAAAGGTAATTGTTCTTGATAGTTATAATTTTTACCTTCACGTTCACTTACTAGTCTATGTCTCCATGCGCTTTCATACACTATGCAACCCCATAACATATGTCCATACTGATTGCGCCAAAAACATTGTATAAGTCTCTTCTCAGCCCAACTTGATTTTCTAGGTATCTCTTTAGGTCTGGATCTTCTAAGATCAAATGACTGTTTGTGTGCACATATTCCTTGGACTTTTACCTCATGTTCACAGTCACATTTCAATGTTTGTAGATTCTTAACTTGGTTAGTCAACAACTCAACCTTATGTTTCAATTCAAAAATCTCAAAATCCATTTCATTTTTTATGTCTTAAATACTTATGCCCATTAGTTGGATAGTGTTAGATATTGCATTTATCATTTGCATTACGGTCATCACGATACCAAATTTACTAGTAGTGTAAAAGGAAGATGATTATACTCTTAAGGATATAATCAAATTAGAAGGAAGAAGTGGTGCCTGATGATGAAGTTTGTTTCATCTTACTTGCATACTTAGCATACACATGAACAGAAACTCCAACTCTCTCTTCTTGGACTTCTTTATCATCCATTTTGCATCCATCACTATAACCACTCATGTTTTGGAAGATGAGATAAACTCAAACAACATTCCCGTCCTTCCATCATACATCGAATCAAATCTTCCTCTTATTTTTTTTTTTACAATTGAGCTCTGTATGGGCTCTTCTCTTTTTTTGCTGATTTATTCTATCATTGCCCCAATATTGTAGCTCTCTCACTTGCACTGACCAAGGCCTTCCCAATAATAGAGAAAGATAATGATCACAAAATTAGCAAAACATAGATAGTCTTGAATCGACATGGTTAGCTTGTCCACAATGCTTATCCATCACAACCTTGGTTAACCTAAGGGAGTGACAAAGAATGGGTCAATCTTCATGATGTCCAGCCCCAACCTTCTAGTTGAATTAAGCATCAAAGTGATAATAAAGCCTCGATTGAGCTTTTGATCATAGGTCAAGGTAATCAATCTTGAACTTTTGTAGTCTCTTTTGGGTGCGTGAGGGAAATTGACCATGAAGGGTTCCACACTAAGCTTTGGCTACTCAGAATATGATGCTTTTATAAATTTTAATATGTCACTTCTCATTTTGGAATCCATGTTTATCCATTCATATAAGCATAGATCGCTTGAACACATCTAATTTATGTTGTTTCTTTTAAGGATACAAACCATGGATCACATGTCCCTAATCTTAGACAATATGATGATTTTAAGTGATTTCATTCTCTTTGATCAGCTTTTTAAGTGATCTCATTCTTTTTTATCATTTTTTTACACCTCTGCAAGAAAAAATAGGAAGTTAAAAGAATACATACTAAAGGATAACATAATGTTCAAAGTTAGACGTGTTAGGCATTCATGATGTGTTATCTTGAAGAGAAAATCCATTTTTTTTACTCTTCCCCTTCTTTATCATCATCTTCCCTTCCTTGACTAGAATTGTCTATAATGTAACGCTTTCTTTTGACTTTTCAAACCTTCCACTCACATCTTTGAGAGATATGTGTGTGATTACAACAAATCTAGTTCCACTAAAATGTTTAAGAGCTATGTGCATGAATACAAAAAAAATATAGTTATCACATATGGCTCAAAAAAGGCATCTGAAAGTTGGGAAATTCTTACTAAAATCACCTCTTTTGATGAAACAATATGTTTTTGTAGAGATTAGGCAAAAAAGAGAGATCTTCACCAAAGGGTTTGAATCCACAACATTCTTGGAGTCAAATCCCATGTAATGGCTTCTTCCCAAAAATATATATGCAAGTCTAAGCATTTCTTGATGAGCATAATATTTTCCCATACCCAATTGAAGTAGGTGTTTGTCCTTACCATTTAGTTTTATTAGTATTCTCACAAGCTATGAGTTGTATTTATATTGGGATTTTGGCAAGATGCCAAGGCTTCTACCAATGAGAAATGATCACTATTAGTGGTCAAGCTCTAGGAATATGGATTCCAAGAATATTTTGAGCACTCATGATGTGCACATGGCTCATTGGGCCTCATAAGGATTCCTAAGTATGTCCCAGATCAGGACTACTATTAGTTGGGAGAGATACTAGTGAATCTTCTTTTTCTCAAAATATCTAGTGTACATATGTTCGAACCCGAAAGTTTTCAGTTGCTCCTTTTATATCGTTGAGGGCAATGATCATTAGAACAGGGAAAGAGTGTTACATTCCATGTCTACTAATACCTCAATGGCCTACATTGATATATCTACATTGGTCCAAGACCATAGTTGGCCAAGGACCAAGGCTATGGTGGCCTAAGGCCCTCTCATAAAACCGTGAGATTATTCATATCCTCTCAAAGTGGCTATGTGAGAGGTTTATGGACCTTAGAGATGTTCCTAGATGTGTGTATGGGCAAGGGATACTTAAGGCTATGTGGGAAGTGATAGACAATGAAATGGGATATCATAGTTAAACGTTCTTTAACTCAAATAGCCACCTAAAAGCCATTTTGTACTAATTTTGGCCCATTTACCTCTCAAAATCCTAGTATTTTTAAAGTCCTAGCTTCCAAAGAAGCAATCTATATAGGAAATTTTGGGCTATAAGATGCAATTTGGGCCATGAATGTTAGGTGTGCAAAACATCACCCAAGAAAAAAGCTCATTTGCATGCAACTTGAGGATTTTTTTGGATTACCTTCTCCCCTTCATGTACTCATGAGATTAATATAAAATGATCTACAAAAGAAAAAAACAAAGAAAAATAAAAATAAAAGAAGTTTACACCTGTTTTGTGTGAGCATTCAACACAGGGTTTCTCGCACTTGCCAATGTTCTTTGAATGTCAATAAAGATGGTGGTGGTATAATATTGACGAACAATCAAATCAACCAAAAGGCATTTGAGCCAAACACACTCAATAGTAGCTATAAAAGCTGCCCTATACTTAGCTTCACAACTAGAAGTGGCCATAGTAGGTTGCTTCTTGATCAACCAAGATATACACACGTTACCAAGCATCGAGCATAGACAATATATGTACACATGAGTGTTATAGAATCCAACACAATCTGAGTCAAAAAAAGCATGTAAATCTAGTGGTAGTGATTCCCCTTGGGATAAAACAAGCCCAGTAGCTAGGTACCACATAAATAACGAAAGATGCACTTAACTGCCTATCAACACTTGACACCTAGGATAATGCATAACTTGATCATCTTAGAGGCAAAAAAACTAAATATGATGGTGGGTTATGCATACATAAATCAAGCATCCAAGCGTGCTCATAGAGAAAAACATCAAATGCATGTCTGGCATCATGAAGACTCAACCATAAACATGTCTCTAGGGAAGTGGAACTATCTTTGTAATCTTAAAGGCCACAACACTACAATAACATGTCAATGTATCTTCTTTGACACAATGCTATTCGCCCATCAAATTGCATAAACGAAATTCCCCAAATAATGATGCAAAAGAAACAAGTATGTCACCTCATAAGAGGCATGTAAATTAGATTAAATTCAATAATATTGTATCGGTGCCTCTCTCTCTCATCTTCCAAAAGGGAGTTCTTGTTATCTTGATATCTTGTTCCATACTTACGATCCGGAGTTGTGGTATTTAGGCTTCACAGACTACTTGATGACATTGTGAGTGATCGAGATCCATAGTTCATATCCAGCTTCTATAACAGTCTATGCAAGCTCCTTGGTGTTCAAGTTAAATTATCTATAGCAAATGATCCACAGATTGATGGACAAATAGAATGGGTGAATCAAGTCCTAGAATAGTATCTCTGGTGCACCATAAACTATCATATCACTTACATATCCATGTATTGTTTTCCCTGCGTTGCTGATCTTGTAATCAGAAGTACATTTTCATAATCTTGTCTACTATAGTCAGAGAGCACAATCTAGTGCTCCCTTGCTCCCTTGACATTTTGGTAAGACTAGCTTCTATCCAAGACCAACCATCATGGAGAACAATTATGAACAGATTGTAGCATCACTTCAGAGTCTCCAAGAACAATTCGAGAACCTAACCATTGATAGAGACAAGTGGAGATGGGACATCCGGTGCATGTAGGTGCACTCCTCTAACAATTACAAAAACGAATCGGGAGTCTTCAAGAAAATCAAGGGAGCATTCAAGTGAATCAATGGACTAGTACATCTTTCATGAAGGAACCCAAGGTTCGCATGCCAGAAAAGTTCAATGGGGATCTCGTGTATCATCTCTAGTCGAGTTATCCATACCTATAAGTCCCCGATTGTGGGACTTTGTGTATCAATTACATATCCATGTATTGTTTCCCCTACATGAGTGATCATGTAATGAGAAGAACATTTCCGTAATCTTGTCCACTATAGTCAGAACAATGATGCCCGTGAAGGCTATGGCTCACCCAAGGCTTATGTCCCACCCCATATTAGTCAAGGGATCGCCCATGAGGCCCCCATACATCATATCAAGGTGAGAGATCTTGCATGAACCCAATTCACCTTTTGGTCATTGAAGAAGCAACACAGGCAAGGGACCTTCCATTCTTAGCCTTCAAGCATGATTGGGGCAAGCTAATTGGGCGAGTACGTGTCGATTCGAGTTTATACAAGAGAGGGCAAGTATGCCTCCCTAGCTGAGGATTTACCATGTGGTGCCCAAGAAGACCACATTTCCTTGCCTTTTCACCATGCTAGAGACCCCTTCATCAAGCTTCTACACCATTCTAGTGCAAGCTTCCACTTTATTCCTTACTCCAATCAAAATGAAGTGTTGTACAGAAATGAAATGAAATGAAATGTTGGTATATATAGTGAATGAATTACCCCTTTCTTGCTTCAATTGAAGTAGATCTTCACCCGAGAAAGGGGCACCTTCTTACCTTGAAGTTTTTCATTTGAATTTCTCCTGGAGGTAATATCTTTGTCACTTTATAAGGTCTTGCCCACTGAGGTGCAAGTTTAGTGGGTACGGGATGGATTTGATGCACTAAGAACAAGGATCCTTCCTTCACTTCATTAGCCCTTAGATACATGTAATGAACTTGCTTGCACTCCTCTTCATTTATCTGCAATCTCTTTATTGTTTCTTCCCTGCATTCTTTTAATGTTGTTAGTCTCCCAATGTGAGGGTATATTCCAACAGATTTTGCTTTCATCTCTTTTCTCATGATGAATTCAAAAGTAGAAAGTGCCTCCTTATCATATACCAAGTAAATGGAATTTCATGAGTAGTACCTTTTCTTGTCAAATAAAATGCCCAAATTGCTCCAATGAGGTCTTGCGACCAAGAGTTGTGATGATCAAATGCCAATTTGTGCAGTAGCCTGATCAAAATCTTGTTGGAGCTTTCTGCTTGCCCATTTGCTCTAGGATAATAAGCACATGACTTCTTATGGTATTTCTGTGCTAGTGGTATTTCTGTGCTCTTTCCCATAGAGCAAGTCTTCATATCTGTGTACTGATCAGTGCAAGTCTTCATCTACTTGTGTTCATTTGATCGGATGAATATCTTGTATTGATTCTTTTAGTTTTGGGTTGGCATGTTAGCTCAAGCATGAGCTTTTGAAGCATTTCTTTGCCTATATTGTAATCATCTGTTCGAAAGAAGGAGCCGTTCCATCCTTCACAATTATCATGTGTCATTAACCTTCTTTTTGAGTGTCTACATTACTCTGCAGCTATTGAGACTTGCCTACTCACAAAACTGTTAACGGTTATATTTCCCTAAGGAGAACCTTCCTTGAGTAGGCGAAGTACTGGAAGTGCATATTGCCGTCTCTTGCTAAAAGTAGACACCCCAGTACCTCCTCTACAAATATGCTTCTCATTAGGACCAATGAGTAGTGTATCATGAACATAAGCAACAATGATGAGAATTACATCATCTAAACACTTAACATATAAGGTGATCTCTACTGGATTGTTCTCAAATCCATGTGCTAGCAAGCAGGCATGTATCTTTTAATAACAAGTACCTGGTGCTTGTTTCAATCAATGCAATGCCGTTTTCAACCTGGATACATTATGTTTTCATGCCCTTTTGCACAAAAGCCATGGGGTTGAAATGCACAAAATTCTTTACATAAATCACCATTCATAATGTAGTTTTAATGTTCAACTAATATATATTCCAATCATGATGACTTGTAATTGCATAGATGCTACGAATGGTTGTCATTTAGCATGTGGGAGCAAAGGTCTCATCAAAATCAATTCCATTTCCTTGAGCATAACTTTTGGAGACAAGCCTAACCTTATACTTATCAATTATTCCATCCAGATTAGATCCTAGCTTGTATATCTGTTTAGTGCCAATGGCCTTTTTGTGAGGAGGCAAGTCACATAAAGACCAAACATCATTCTTTGTAACAACATCAAATTTTGATTGCATAGGAACCATCAATTTTTTTTATCTCTCTACTTCATCAAAAGGAATAGACTCATTCTCATCACAAAATCTAGAGACAACCATTGGGATACAATTGATTCAAAAGAAGCATTACAAGATCCTAAATGAGAAGCATTACAAACTCTAAACCAACCATTTAAGGATAGTTTTTGCCTCTTAAATATCACCTCTCTCAAAGGGAAAAAAAACCTCCTAAAGAGGGGAAAAAGTGTCCGAACGGTGTCGGGAACAAGGAGGTCAAGGGCGGAGCGATGCCTCAGGGGGGGTTCCATCAGGCCCGTGTACATCACCCCTATCTAACGAGCAACATCTGCACATTGGCGACCTTGCCCTACATGGTGGTCGATCGTTGAATGCAATGGGCTCAAGCTTCGGAAGAGAAAGGGAAAAAAGGCCTCGACCATGTGGGATGAAGGATTGTGGACATACGCGTCATGAACAGAGAAGGGAAATAGAATACTCTAAATAAAACACCCAACTCAATAGTGCCAGATAAAAAAACTATACTTGATGATCATGATCAATATACAAATGGGTGTCACAATGTGACTGCGGATGATACAATCTCAAAATAATAAAATGTTCTGCCATAGTGCAGATCAGGTAACAAAAGCAAGATGGGTCTTCTCAGCCCAGTGTGGGAAAGATGCCACTTCACTCTTTTATTCACTTCGGTCTTCACAAAACCTTCAAATGCTTTTCTTCAGTCACTTCTCTTTACTTCAAAGTGAGGAGCTCATCTAGAGAGACTCCATGGGAAAAAACAAATGAGCATTGGGCATCTATTTATAGCTTTTTCCCTAGGTCCTCTCTCTAGAGCTCTAGAATCATCTACCCTTCTCCTTTCTATTTTTAAAGAATCTTCTTTTTTATTCCATTCCATTTGAAAAAATCTTCTTCTTGTTATTTTTCTATTTTTGGAAATCGAATCTTTTGTTTCTATTTTTGATTTTTCTTTGTCTTTTTATTTTTATAATTTTTCTTTTTCTATTTTTTTTAATTTTCCTTTTTCTTTTTCTTTTTGACTAAAGTATTAATTCTTTTCACACATATGTAAAAATGTAATGAAATTAAGGGGTTAGAATTAGGATAAATGAAGAATCTAAGGTTCCAAACCAGGGTTTTCAATTGGAATTTGATTTTTCTAAGGTTAATGCACATTAAATAATCGGTTTATTTACACTTTTTTTAAAACCCAAGGGTCTTTAAGGTTTAAAGTGAAATTCTAAGGGTCAAAACTAGGGTTTCAAGGGTTAAGAACTGAGTTTTTAAGGGTTAATTTGCATGTTTTCTAGGATTTTAAGATGAAAGTGATATGGTTTTCCAAAAATACATGGGTTTTTTAAAGAATCAAGCCAGGTTTTAGAGGTTAAAAGTTAGGATTTGAGGGGTTTAGAGTTAGGATAATGAGCTATATACAAATTTACAAGAATTACCTGCATAGTCAATTGCAAAAGTGCATTTGAAGGTAGAAACGAGCTCAAATCAAAATTTCAACACCACAAAATAAGGTAATTTTGAACTCTGATGACCCTGAATATGCACATCAAATTTCATCTGATTCTTAGATTCTGACCAAAAGGGTATCGATGATGCCCTGTAGAAAGCGAAGGCCTCTTATGCTATCGAGTTTTGGGAGTTTAAGACAAGAGAAGCACACAAATAACATTTGGAAGAAGAAAAGCTTGGAGCACAACACTAAGTGTATCAATAAGTGAATGTATAGGATAAGTAGCTCATTAGGGTTATAGGCCTATACAAGTTGGGGGGGGGGACCTCCTAAAGAGGGAAAACATAACCCCCATAGTCCTAGATATTTTCATACAGGAATCATTACTAAAATATATTAACAATATCAAGGATTGGCATAATGGAAAAGGTTAATGCCTTATCTGGGACAGAAAGGGATGAGTCGTTGCGTTATTTCCCTTCGTTCCAACATAGGTATTAGCATCAAGAGTGGATCTACGCAGTCAAATAATCAACCTAATCAAAAGTTCTGGGCTTTCTATCTTGACAGATTCCTCATTTCTAAGCATATTCGTAGAATGGAGTAGTCCATAAAGATCAAGGAACTCAATTTCACCCACATTTCTTAACACTCTCTCCCAATGGAACTAATCAATCAAATCAAGCATGGGCAGATAGCTAGTTGGACTCACGTAGATTCACATCTCTTGCTCCATGATTCTACTTAACTCCAAATTTGCATAATCATTGAACACACTAAAAGCAAACACGTTTTTTGTAAAAAACAAGTGGTTCCAAATTATACTGGAAAGTGAATTTTAGTAAGCCCTATCATTCTATGTTTTATTTATTAGAGAAGAAGAAGGTGAAGAATTACATCGTCGAACTCAGATACAAAGATAAAATTGTTGTTTCAAAGCTGGACAAAGAACCACTACGCTTTTTCAAGAATTCTCGCACTCTCTGGTCCCTATCATTTTGCAAATCTAGAAAGACAGCTCGCATAGGAAAAGCTTTTCTATAGTTAATTACTAGGGCACTATTAAACTCATATTTAAAAAGAGACCCTAAAGCTTTCGGACAACTAGAGACCCACAACTTTTGTGGACACTATATACAAGGTTTTGGCTAAGTTTCTAGCAAATAGAATCAGATTTATCTTGATAAGTTAACGTTATCTAAAAAAAAAAAGATTAACCAAAGGTAGATTCATTGTTGATACTATTTTTTCTCTCTAGGAAAGCATGACGATTGTAGAGAAAAATAAATAGAGTTTTGTATTTTTCAAAGTTGACTTTGATAAGGCTTATGATCACATTGAATGGGACTCATCCTTCGATCCTTGCTTGATACTAGATTTGGATGGTATTTGTTAATCATGTGCATTGTTTACTCACTAACTCACCCAGTAAAATTGGAATCAATGGTGATCTCTCTAATCCTTCCCTTTCAAGAGATTTATTCGACAAGGATTCCTCTCATCTCCTCACGTTTTACTATTGCATAGATGAAATTTAATGTCTCATCACAAATTCGCATCAGGAAAGCTCTCTTTAGGGCATCAAGAT